>PVIR01002799.1:86690-97252 GCA_004026965.1 Petromus typicus
GGTCTCGCTTTTGTGGTTCAGGCTGGCCCCGAGCTCAGCCTCAAACTCACATCACAATCCTCCTGCCTCTGCCTCCCGAGTGCTGGGATTACAGGCGTGAGCCACCACGCCCGGCACTGTGGTATGTGGTACTGGTTGCTGCTGGGTTGAGTCTCCACACCCAGTATTGTTATGTGGTTACTGGGGAATCGAACCCGGGTCCTTGCGCTTGCGAGACAGGCGCCGGAACCACTGAGCTAACTCCCCGGCCCTGAGCCGCTGCTTCTTGCAGCCGTTCCGCTGACTCAGGTGCCACCTTCCACAGGATGCCATTTACACGGCGTTCGACATGCCCAGTCACATAGGCGGTCCAGTTAACGTGGTGACAGCTGTCTGTCCAAATAGTGTCCCCATTGTTGGGGGTAGGTGGAGGTGGGAAAGAGGCATGGGGGCCTGTTGGGGTATTGAAAATCTCCTGTAGTTTGATCTTGCTGTAGAGGTATTCACTTGAGATCTGTATCTTTGGCATATGCATTTGTAACTTCATAACACATTGGAAAGCCACTGTGGAATCCTAGTCATATAATGGCAAGGAGTTTTCCGACAGTATCAAATGCTCTTAGGCCTTGGGCAGTGGAGTGATGATGTTAGCTCAGGAGCCCTGGGGTTCCTAGCAGGCTTGGTCTCCTCCATGGGAATTGCCTTGAGCTCTCGCTTAGGGGCTCTGTGACCCCTCTGTGGGAACCCCTGGCAGACGACTGATTTGAGGGGCCCGAAGTCTCGACCTCATTAATGCTAGCCCTTGCATAGATAGGCCTCTTACTAGGAACCTTCTATTTCCTGGGTACACAGCTCCATGTGCACACTAGCAGAGCATCTTGGGAAGGTTCCTTCCTAGACTGGAGTCTAGGGTGTTCAAAGGAGGCCCCAGCAGCAGAGGCAGTCTAGGAGCTAGACAGAAATCGCTCAGCCTGGCCACAGAGGTCCCGGCATGCTGAAGTGACTGCTCCTGGGCCACCCATGTGAAGTCATTCTGTTCTTTACATGTTACTTTTCACCCACCCCTTTGGTTGCCAAGGAAACAGTGACGCAGCCCTAGTGGGGCCTGGGCCCAGTCAATACAGTCTTCTGAGGCGTGGTTCAGGGAGGCAAGCCTGGCTCAGGGGACTGGTGGGGCAATGGGGGTTGGGCAGGATGGGGTGGGCAGTGGGGCAGGTTGGTTGCTGGCCCCTGTTAGAAGGAGGAGTCTGTTCTCAGCTTCGGGAGACCCACCCTTGGGCATGTCGCCAGCAGATACAAGATGGATGGATCCAGAGGACAGAAGCTGTTTGAGCTTTTGCCCTCTTGGTATTGTGTGGCCTGGGGACATAGTCTCTGTGGCCATCTTACATCCAAAGCCTCTGCAGACCACAGTGGAAGCAGGAGCTGAACAGAGGGTACCTGGACGCTGGACAGTTGGGGAGAGGGCATTGGCTGGAAACTGATATCCATGCAGGCCCTTTTCTATGGGGGAGGGGCAACCTGTGTCTCTGAGGGATGATCCCGGGGCCCTAGGCACCTTCCTGAGCCTCATCCTGCCAGTCTCCATCCGCCTCAGTTTCATGGCCCCAGCCGGCTCCCCGGTTGTACCATAAAGACATCTGCACTTCCTGCAGACCTGCATTTACCTCTTCACACCAACCATGCAGCCCCAGTGCTGAAGCTGGGAGCTAGTCTGGCTCTCTGGTGGCGCTATGGCTCCTTGTCAGCAGCTTAAGACTTCGGACAAAGACATTCTGAGGTCTGTCCTTGGCCCCAGGCCACCCTGACAAGTTGACCAAGAGCCTCTGCAAAGGGACCCTCCGAGACCACGTGATGGTGCCCCACAGTGCTGCCAGCCGCTGGACACTGAAGCCTGACACTGAGCCAGTTCTCTCCCCAGGACTGCCCGCCTCCACCCAGTCACAAAACCTGGGAGTTATTTTTATTCATCTAAATCCTTTATCGCTCTTATCTAGTCACTTATCAAATTCTGTCAGTTCTTCCTTCAAAATGTCTCTAGCATATGTCCCTTCCTTTCTTAAAAATAAGTTTCATTGTTTTTCTTCGTAAGAGAGAGAAATATGCTCAGGATAGAAAATTCAGAAAATATACTACCCACAAGAGGCTGCCCACAGTTCCTCCTGCCATAGCTCACCGCTCACACTGTTTGGGTCCATGCCCAGCAGGCCTCTTGCCCTTGCTCGTGTGCCTGCACCCTGCTCCTCCTTTCCCATGTCTCTGCTACCCTCCTGTCCTCCCTCTGGGGCTTTGGACATTCTCCCCTTGTCCCTAACTTCCTCAGTGCTGCCTTTCAAACTCTTCTGTGTATTTGGAGGCAGCGACCTTTGCTTCCATACCAGTATGAGTGGCTTCATAAGAGGTGGAAGAGGGACCCCAGTTGACAGGCTTCCTCTGCCTCCTGCCCTGGGATGTCCTTTGCCGTGTACTGCAGCATGAGGCCCTCACCAGATGCCAAGGGGATGCCCGTGCCATGCCCTTGGGCTTACCACCTCCAGAACCATAAGCCAAATAAGCTTCTCTTCCTTATAAGTGACCCCATCTCACTTATTTTGTTATAGCAACAATGTACTTCGAGCCTCCAGGCTTGGATAAAAGTAGTCACCAGGCAGGGTCCCTTCAGGAAAGCAGTAAATACTATGAGAGGTGCCCTGGGCAAGTCTGCCTGTAAGGATCGAGTGCTCAAGGCCACCTTGACTACAGCCCTCCCTCTCCCCAGCACTGACCCACCCGCTTTAATCCTGCTTCTCAAACCAGTGTGTTCCACCTCCTCCTCCGGCCTCTGCTACAACTCTACCTCCTTCTTTCTACATTCATGTTTAATACCTCAAACACCTACCGGGTCCAGAGAGATCTCCTGGCTGCATCAGTGGGTAGGTGGGGTCTGTGGCAAACAGGAGAGGTCTTGGGTCTGCCAGACCTCGCTCCAGATTGTTAAATGCAGCCTTGGGGTTTTCAGTGTCACCCCCTAGACATGCACCTTGCTGTAGGATAGGGTTATGCCTTGACAAACTCATCCTAAATGAAACTTATTATCCCAAGATGACTTCCATCTACCTAACCCATTGCAACATAGCACATCATAGTGTCAGTGTCTCTTCTCCCGACTGTGCCACTGCCCAATGTCACAAGTGTTCCCTGCTGCATCTTGCTAGCCTGGAAAAAAAATAAAAACTCGGTACTCCAAGCACAGTTTCTACCGACTGCAGGTCACACTTGAATTATCCTAATGCGCAAAACCACTAAGTCAAACCTGTCGGTAAGTCAGGGACTTCCTGCAGTTTGATGCCGTAAAGTCCTGACCCAGGCAAGAGGAGCGCTCTCCAACTGTCCGACGCGCCATTCCTCCTTGGAAGAATTCTGTGCCTCCACCTCACTTCCCCTTGATCAACCTGGATCCTCAGGAGGAAGGAATACACTGCCTGGCAGGGTAGGGTCTGTGCTTTCGTGGAAGATGGACTTATTCATTCACTTGGCAAGGATTTATTGAGTAAAGATTTTGTAGCAAAACACCTGACTTTAGCTAGTAATTCCAGCACATTCTTAACCAAGTCACTTGAATTCTCCGATACTCATTTTCCCACCTGTAAAATGGGGATTAAAGGAATTATCTGCCTACTCCCTTGGGAGGATTCATTGGCTTTGTACACGAGGAAGCAGTCTGTAAGTGGAGACTCTTATGAAATGTCATTTGTGTCCCCTCTTCCAGAGTTCAGGGTTACTAGCCTGTTTCTAAATAGCGGGGACTGTCTGCCTACGGTCCGGCGGAGTATGTGTCAGGCATTTAATAAAATATATTTATGGTAATCATATCTACCTCTTCAATAGAGGATTTGCATAGATTACTAGAAAGCCATAGGCAATGGAATAATAACATAATAATAATGACGAATAATGGTAACGACGAATGACCTGATCCAAGCTCACTACTCTGCTAAGAGCTTTGTGATCATTGCCTCATTTAATCACAGTAACTCTACGCAGAAGTTATCGGTGCTGCCAATGTTGTACAGCTGAGGAGTCTGAGGATCAGTGCTATTAAGCAACTTCTCCAAGGGTGTTGGACTGGTGAGTGGTCTGGACAGAACGGGGAGCAGGAAAACAGCTAACACGAAGTTTAGACCACGGCTTTGGATGGATAGAGGTAACTCATGGAAGAGGGTCAGGTGCACTGTAGGTGCCCTAAAACTAACATTTATTACTCGTGGCCCTTCTGTGTTTAATTCAATCTTCATAGCAACTCTATCTGCCAGGGGCGTGTGCATTTTACCAGTGAGGAGAGCAGCAGTCATAGAGGTTCGCGCCTCTGCCCAGGCCGCACGGAGAAGGACTGAGAGGCTACCTTGGGACCCGGGCCCTATGGTCCTTTTGACCCCATGATCAGCTTTGGGTAGTTCAAAAGCCTTCCCCCAGAAAAACAGCAAGACGGTTTGCCATGTCTTTGGGCTCATGGTCTTTTCACGGGTCCATTAGCTGGAAGGTTCCTTTAAGACCTTCAAGGCATCTCCATTGGAACCCAGCTGTCTCTCAGCAATACCTGGGTGGCTCCAGATGCTAACAGTGTGGCCTTCCTAAACCTCAAGGGAACAAAGACTTACAGAACCTACCCTGGCCTTCCCCACCCCCTACCTATCCCCTCCCCCCAAGAAAAATGAAAGAATCTGATAATTACTTCTATCTACCACCCAACTGTACTAATTACCAACCTATTTCTTCACAGTGTGACAGACACCAGCTCTGGAAAACACATAGAGATAAATTAGCACTAATTGGTTTTCCTCTGGCTGTTTGAATTAGTATTTAAAGCTCCAATTACAAAGCAGAATAATTGCTATTAATGTCCTATCGCAGTACAAAAGGCAGTTCTCTCGAGAACCAGCCCAGGTGTATGATTACTCTGATTACAGCATATTTAACCTGGCTCATTAAGAGGGAGACACAGGGGATGGTTTCAATATGGTGGACCGGCCACTTCCTGCAGGGTGGAGTGCTTGAGGGGAGGACTATGGTGAAGGGAAAAAGGTGGGAAGAGAAGAAGAGAAGGGAGAAGTGGAGGACTTCGGGTGTGGAAGGCAGAGGGATTTCTCAGCTGGGCTCCTGGGGTCTCTTTTTGCTTATGCCTCTGTGTCCTGGGGACCTTCCTAGGCCCAGCCTGCCTCCCTCACTTCAGAGCGTCCTGCTCATGCTTGAGGCCGGCAGAGGCCTCCTGAGCCTCATGGCCCTGAGATGGATGTTGGCATCAGCCTCATTACCAGTGAAGGGGTGAGGGCCTGGCCTCCACCCACACCTCATCTTTCTGGTGGGCTGTCTCACGGGGGAGGCCTTCACTTTACCTTCTCACCCTCTGTATCCTTCCCAACACCATTTCCTTTTCCTGTTTCTCTACCGGAGATCTGTGATCCTTGAAGGCGACTCTGGGAGAGAAGGGAGTGGGCCCCACCTGAGGGTAGGTGCACTGGCTCTGAGAGGGCAGTGGAAGCAGAGTCCTGCTCCCCTACTGCCCAGCTCGGTGGCAAGTCCTCCACCCCCGGGGGCTCCCGGTGAGGGCGGCGGAGCAGCTGCAGCTGAGCTAGACCTGCCTTGTTACTCTATCCTTCCATCTCTTCCTTTTCGGTAACTTCCTTTCCTGCTCTTTGTCTCTTTCTCTGCTTCCACTTCCCGGCTTCCTTTCTGGCTCCCTGTTGCCCAGATCTCCCCATTCACTCTGGGCTGTGAGGAACTCAATGAGTTCTTTCCTGGAGCAGCTGCGTTTAAGAAGGGAGGGCTATGTTTAACCCAAAGAAATGAGTCACTAATGGTGAACTTTCAGGCAAACTGAGATGATATTTTGTGGAGGAGCATGAGGATGTCACAGTGCTCTTCAGAGCCCCCCAGACAGCTGTCTACTTGCTGACACACTGGCTTGGCACCGGCCTGTGCCAGGCTCAGTCTCACCAGACAGTGATGAAGGAGATCCGCAGGGAGAGAGGCAGAAAGACAGGAATCACTCGTGGGGCACCAGGGTCCTTACAAACCTGGCTGAGGCTGCTGACGCTGAACGTCAAGGTCACACCTGAAGGTGTGGGGGCCCTCCATTCTGGAGCAGCTGGTCGGGGTATCACTGGCCCCTGGGGCCCTGCTAGGATGGCCAGTGTTTCCTAGGCAGGGATCCTTGGGGCTTGTCACCCTCTTCACCTTCTGTGTCCCCATCTTGTCTCCCTTGACCTTCTGTGCTGTTGTGTAGGAACAGACCAATCAGACCTTCCCCTGCAGGACTCCTGGTAGGTCTGTTTCATCCCCTTCGGACCTCCGTCTTCCTGAGCCCTCTTCCAGGAGCCTTGGCCCCTCAGTCCTGCCAGCATCTGTGTGTCATGGCTTCTTGGCATTTGGGGAGAGAAACGCTGGGAAAGGAGCAGGGTGGCATCCTTGGACCTCTGATGAAGTTCACCCAGGTCTGTTAGCCGTGGAAGACTTCTCCTCTGCCTCTCTGTCCTCGGTTGCCCACCTGGACCAGGGAGGCGGACACCGAGGTCCCTTCCACAGTAACATTCTAGATTTAGGGCTCTCCTTTCCTCCTCCACCCACCTGTCCCCTTATATCCAAGCAGCCCGCATCTCTTGGCAGCGTCCTTCAGGGACCCTGGAGCCCTAAGAGTTTTGGCTCGGGAGGTTTCCCCAAATGGGCAAAGAGAAGGCCTCCAGGGCCCGTCTGCCAGGCAGAAGCCCCTGGGTGGTCTCTGTGGGGTGGGCCCAGCTGTAGCAGCCCAGGGGAGGAGCGGCACTGCCAGCCAACCCCTCCATTACAACCATGCCGGGAGGGATGTGCGAGGGCCCGTGGGTGGTGTTCACGTATGGGGGGGGGGATTTCTTTTTAAGAGACAAGGTGGGTGGAATGGGGGAAGCCAGCTGGCTGTGGGCTCTATTTCTACTGACAAGGCTTTACCCTGTAGGTGTGAGGAATTCCAATTAAATATGCAGCCTATTTGTCTGTGTGTGGGAGCGGGTTTGCGGGAGGGAGGGGACGGAGGCAGCGCCTCTGCGGCATACCAGCAAACCAGAAATTAGCTCCGTTCATCAGAGGCACACGGGGCTTCCCTCAGCCCTCCTGTGCACTCGCAGGAGCGCCGAGGAGACAGACAGAGGAAGTGAGAAAGAGGTTGGGGAGGCGGGTTCCCCGGCTGGAAGGGCTTCCGGAATCTCTGAGTGGGCAGGAAGGATTGCCCGACTCCTTGGCTCCTGGGGGGTTTCCCGTTCTAGAGATGCTGGCAGTGAGCTCCTCTGGGCCATCTGTCCCACCCCCAAGGATGGCCAAGGTGGTCTGGGCTCCCCCTGTGGCAAGGAGGGAGGCCTGGGAGCCGCGTGGGGTCTAAGCCTAGGCTTCCAGGTTGAATGTCATTACTGCACCTGTGCAAGGGACACTTGGACACATTACCCTTCTTCCCCCTGTGTCTGAAAGCCTGAGATGGCGGCAGTGCTTTGTACGCAGGATGGGGCTCATGTGTCAAGTGGGAGGACCACGTCGAGGTGTTTAGGGGTCTGAGAGGCCTCCAGGAGCCACTGCAAGCCCTCGGGCTCCTTTCCTCTCTTTTCACTCCTCCATGGGACTGGGTAGAACATGAGGTTTTCCCAGGGTGCAAAGGCCAGTCCGTGTGGCAGCTGGCCAAGGCAGGCTTGTGACAGCTCCTTCAGCTTTGGGGAGGTTTCCATGGGTGAGATACTTTGGGTGTCACTGGTCCCTCCTCCAGGTGTCCTGCCACCCTCCAGCTCCTCAGTGGTGTCCTCTGTACCCTTGCTGACCTCTGAGTGCTGCTTCTCTCTCTGCAAACAGATTCTACTTGCCCTGATTCTTCTGTTTACTACCTGATCAGTTCCAACACAATCACGCATTGATATCAGCAACAGGAGAGATACACAGGGGTGTGTGGGGGGGGGACAGTCGCTTATCTTTTTCGGATCAGAGAATCCAAGATGTTGTTTGAATTAGCCAATGCCAGTTGATGCTACTTTCTCAGAGAAGCCCCAGGTAGAGCATGCTTTATGCCACCTGCTAGAGTGGTATGGGGGCATGGCTGGGCAGCTGGTGAGCGAGGGCAGGCCTGGGGGAGAGATGGGACAGGCTCTGGGCAGAAAAGAGGAACCACAGTAGGGTCCCAAAGGACAGTGGTAGCGAGCAGGTGGCTGGCTGGACAAGGGACACGGGCCAGAACAAGCAGTGAGTGGCTGGAGTCGTATGCACCCCCTGCCTCACTCTCCCTGAGCCCTTCATCATCCCTCCTTCCCACCATTCCTGCACTCCTCCATCCTCCTCTTCTTCCTCTCTGACATCTCTGATGGACAGAGTGGAGAAAGAGGGCGTGGCTCCCAAGACAGAGAGGAAGAGACCGCAGGGAATGGCGGATGCTGCCCTGGGCCTGGAGATGCTCTTCTGGAGTTTTGAGCTCCTTGTCAAAGAGACAGGACTCTGGGTTTATGGAGGACAGGCGGCCTGCTCCAGCTACCATATCCCCTTTGTCTCTTGCTCCACTTTCTATGGAAAAACAAAAGAGAGGCAGTGGCTTGTAGAGGAGAGGGCTGGTATGGAGGAGGGAGATGAGGGGGTGGTGGGGATCAGAGAAGGGGAAAAAGAAGGGGAAGATTTGGGGAGCAAGGGGCTCTCCTTTGGAGTATTAGATAGCAGCATGCACAGTTGTTTGAGGAGGAGACCCTGCTGGCCCATTATACCACACGGAGGGGGCAGAGAGAAGACACCGCCCGCCGGGTCGCTGCCTCGTTTTGGCTGGGATCATCCTCAGTGGATACCAAGGATGCTGTGTGGACTGTGAGGCAGAGGGACCGTGCCATCTTGCCTTCTGTCACCCCTCCTGCCTGGTTGTCACTGGTCCCTCCTCCAGGTGCTTCGAGCACCCAGGACGTTAGGTGCTGTGTGGATGACACCAACACTGGCCTCTAGGATGTCATGGACTAGAGCAAACATCTCTGAGTAGGAAAAGGTGGCTGCTTCTTTCTGGGCCATGAGCCTAGGACAGTGTGGACAATCCAGCACTGGGGTGCTTCCCAGAGCCCAGCCAGGAAGCAGGGTACACCTGGGGGCAGGCTGCTGTGGGGACCGCCCTGAGGAAGGGAGGCCCTGGACCACAAGGCCCCGGATGGGGCGAGGGAGGGAGCTGAGGGAGCGGGCGGGATTGGTGTTCTGTCTGGGAAGGTAAGAGGCAAGTGGGGTCCTTGGGAGGAATTTGGGACATGGACCTTCAGGAGGATCAGGCCCTGGACGCTGGAGGGGACAGGCAGGCCTCTGCCACCACTGGGGCCTCCTTGTGACAACTGAAGGAGCCAGGAGGCTCGGGCCCGGTCCTCACCTTCCCAGGCTCCCCAGCCTGCAAACCCTCCTGCCACCCCAGAGCTGGGGGCGGCTCGGGCACGGGAAGTGTTGTGAATGGCAGAGCTGCTCCGAGCCCCCAGCCTTCCTCTTGAGAGGGAGGAGAGAATCCGACCATGAGGTGTTTCCTGGCATGCAGGATAACCTTGTGGGAGGCAGAGGGAATCCAATTAGACATGCGAGGCTGGGGAGCTGCACCAGCAGCTGGGGGTGTTGGGAAAGGTTGCTTTTCACTTTCTGGCTTCCTGGCTCTTGGGGAGACATTGCAGCGATGCGCCCTTCAGCAGGGGACCCCTGGCCTATGAGCCTCCCAGGGCTCCTACCTCATCTACCTCAGGTGGGACAGTCCCCACAGAGGGGGTGCCCTGCAGACAGCAGCACCTCCAGACATCGACTGACACTGGCACCTTCATCTTTCCAGTGGCCCCTGGACATGGAGTGGGGACTGCTGTTGTACCTGGAACTGGGAGCCAGCTGCACCTGACTTGAGTTCTGTTACAGGCGTCTGCCACCTGCTCTGCTAGGGCTTGGACAGAGGAACTGATAGGTGACCTCACTCCTCTCAGCCTCTATATCCTCAGCTTTCCCCAACGGCCGAATCAATGAACTCCCACCTCAGCCTCTAAGTGCCCCATTCAGCGTCCTGCAGGGGCAGTTATGGGGGTGCGTGCAGTAGCACATGTGTCATAGGTGGCGCAGTGTGACGTCAGATAGGGCCTTGGCCTCTGGGAGCCCTGGGCAGGGGCCCTGCATAGAGTGGGAGCGGCTCCACCCCAGCCGTGCCCCCAGACTCCCTGCTGCCCCTGTTTCTGTCCCCTGTGGCTCTGGAAGGAGAAAAGTCCACTGGTGCCGGGAGCCAGGGCTGGGTGCCCTTCCAACCGAGCAGAACAGGCCTGAGCAGAGCTCTTGCAGCAAGCCTCTGAGAAGGTTCTGGAAGTCCTGTCTGGTCGGGAGCTGGGCACCCAACAAGGCCCTTGTTTCTTTTTTTTTTTTTTTTTTTTTTCAGGTTTTTGGAGACAGGGTCTCGCTTTGTGGTTCAGGCTGGCCCTGAGCTCAGCCTCAAACTCACATCACAATCCTCCTGCCTCTGCCTCCCGAGTGCTGGGATTACAGGCGTGAGCCACCACGCCCGGCACTGTGGTATGTGGTACTGGTTGCTGCTGAGTGTGGGTCTCCACACCCAGTATTGT
>PVIR01002800.1:0-24168 GCA_004026965.1 Petromus typicus
AGTATGGTCAAGCAGTTCCAAAAGTTTTAAGTAAAGCTCATTCAAAAGATATTTGGGAAACTGGGCATTAACAGGCTTTTGAGGCAAAAATAATAAATTAGAATAAAATTGCAAGGTTAGACGTGAAACTACTTAATGCCCTTAAAAGTCAATAAGACCATAACATTGGAGTTATCTTTTCTACCAGGCAGAAATCAATTGTATCTGCACCAAGTTAATGCATAACTCTACAAGGCCTGAGCTTTTAATCAATGATGAGGAGTGAGTCAAACAAAGGTGCGTTCCTCTATAATTAAATAATCCTCCAGGGGCTTGTTGAACAGTGGCCCTGTGTGACTCACAGAGAGGCTGCTGCCCTTTCTTTGCCTTCTTTCCACGATTGAGATTTTTTTTGTTAATTCTGCGGATGGCTGGGGAAGACGGGCTCTCAGGGAAATGTGTCTCAGGCATAGAGCCGCAGTGCTCACGATCCTGCAGAGACGCCTCGCTGCGCCCCGCGGGGACAGAGCCCAGCTCTTGGCGGGACACACAGCTATAGAGTTGAACGCTTCTCCAGCTCACCTCTTGCCACTTTCACACACAGACCTGCTCCCGTGACCTGCAAGGTCCCCGAACATATTGGCCACTTCCATCCTTAACATCGCCCAAGACACGATCCCTGGCTCTGTTCCCTGTGTGTGACTTGAAGACCGTTCCAGTGCAGTATCCACTGCAGCAATGGCGGCACACCACTGCTACATTCCTCATAGGCACCTCGGTCCTCAATTGCCTATTCTTCTTACCTAATTTAAACCTTTCAAAAAAAGGTTGGACAGTAGTAGCTTTATCCCATCTTACATACAAAAAAGTGAGGTTCAAGGAAGCCAAGTTGTTCTCTTAAGATCACAGAGCTGGCAAGATGTTGAGGCTGGACTCAGATTTCTTCTATCCCTAACCCTACTTGCTATGGATTGGAAAAAAGAAAATCAACATTAGCAAATAATCCAATTAAAATAATACATAGCAGGGCACATAGTATCATTTTAATTTGTATGTCCCCTCATGGCTAATGTATTGATCACTTTTTCACGAGTTTATTTGCCAGGTACATGAGTTCTTGGTGAAATGTACATTCGCATATTTTACACATTGTTTTCTTATCACTGAGTTTTGAAAGTTCTTTACATATTCTTAGAAATAAGACTTTTATAACACATACTTTGCAAATATTCCCTCCTACAAATATCATTTCCATGTCTCGTCTTTTCACTCCTTTAACAGTATTTAAAAGACAGATGACGTTTTATTTCGGTGAATTCTTGATGTGTCTCTCTGGGCTTGCTTTTCCTCAACTCTAGCAGTTTCCTTTTCACCAGGTTCTCCACGGATTTGGCAGAACCCCTTGAGCAAATGAGTCTCAGGCATCTCCCTTGTTACACAGAACACCCGAGATTATCTGAAAATGAGCCAAGCCGGGAGCCACACAGAGGTGTTAGGGTTGTCACAAGAGGGCACTTAGTACCTAATGGCTGACAGCCGGGGCGACTGTGCTTGGCAAAGTCTAGCCAGACGGCAAGATAGTGGGGTGAGCTGGTTCCTCCCCGAGACCTCTCCGGTCTTCTGGACAGTGCGGTTCCACTGGACCTGTCACATGGCCTCTCAGCCTGAGCCTGCCCGCACGCCAGGGCCTGCACAATCGACCCCTTGGCCTTCAAATGCTATCAGCTCACAGCCCTCAGGGCTGCTTCTCCAACCTCTCCTCAACACGCCCATTCATTCATTCATTCATTCATTCCACACGGAGGTGCTGAACACCCACCCAGGGCCAGGGACAGACTGTGTGAGAGGCAAAGAAGCTCAGTCCACCGGACCGCAGCAGTGCCCTCGGGAGATTCTGTTCTGAGGTTAGGGAGGGAAACTAAACACAAACATTGCATAAATGTGACACTGCAGGGCAAAGGCCACAGGGAGAAAGCGTGTGTCCTGAGGATGTGCTCGGCAAGGGCCGGGCTGAGCTGAGATCTGCAGGCGACTCGGGGAGCACAGGGCGAGTTGAGGATGAGGAACAGGAGAGGCAGACGAAGCCACGGCAGACAGTGCAGAGATTCTGCTGGAGGCCACCGCCTCCTCCTCTACTTACTGTCTCGCAAAGTCGCTGTTGTGGCCACTGGTTCACCTCAGGACAACTTGTCCTTAATCTAGAAATTTCCTCTAGCTCATCCCCCGTCGTACAGTGGGGCTCACATCACGCTGCTCACTTCCCCACCTCACCTATTGTTGCCCCGCTCCGTGGAGACGAGCACCATATGGCAGTCATGCAGATATCCTCGGGGCCTGGCACACCGCCTGGATCAGCAGGCATGGATAAACGAGTGAATCCAAAAACTAGGAAAATAGAACTCAGGACATCATCGAACAGGGAAATGCCATACGCACTCTACCCGTTCCAGGTAGATCTGCAACTACAGGTGTAACAAGCCCAGAATGAGAGATCCTTGTCCTTAAATGACCAATACTCCTGAGCCTCTTAATTTGCTGGGATGGACTGTGATTCTATCATAAATAGCTGACTACCAAAAAAGAAACATTTGCAATAATTTGTATGGGATGGCATACACTGCTGGGCATTGTAAAGAAAAGGGTTTATTCATCTTATGGTTTTTGAGGCTAGAAATCCAAGGTTGGGGTGCTCCTATTGGTTTGGCTTTAATGAGGGGCCCGTGGCATATGGAGCCATGGTGGGGGCTTGTGTCAGAGGAACAGATCATGGCAAGGCGGGAAGGCAGAGATGTAGGAGGTCCCAGGCCTGCCCTCTTGGAGCTACCCACTCTTGTGGGAGCTAACTCATCCTGAGAGATCTGCATTAATCCCTCCTGAGAGTCACGGCCCAATATTGGACAACCCTGCAGTGGCGCCACCTCTGAAGGGTCCTACATTCCACCCTGGGGACCAAGCCTCCAACACGGGAAACCTCAGGGGCTCCTCCAGACCACATCCGCATCAGCACAATCTATTTAAAAGAACGGCCCATAGGGGACGCACTATGGTTGCAATTTGTATGTCCCTTTTCTCATGTTTATTTGCCATGCATATGAATTCTTTGCAAAGTGAATGTCTATATATTTTATCCTTTTTAATTGCTTTCATTAGTTGAGTTTTATAATTTCCCTAAACATTCTCTGTCCATAAGACTTTTATAACATACACTTTGCAAATATTTTTTCCCACAAATATATTTTTGTGTTTTGTTTGTTTTGTTGTTGTTGTTGTTTTGAGACAGGGTCTCACTTTGTAGTTCAGGCTGGCCCTAAGCTCAGCCTCAAACTCACATCACAGCAGACCTCCTGCCTCTGCCTCCCGAGTGCTGGGATTACAGGCGTGAGCCACCACACCCTGTTCAAAAAGAAATTTTGCTCTAACGAAAGGCCACAAAAGTTTCTTCAAGGAGCATCATAATTTTGACTTTCACATTTAGGTCTTTGATTCTACATGTGGCCTAAAGAATGGATTTAAATTCTTTTCTGTAGGTTGATATTCAGCTACTACTATTTATTCAATTGATTAGACAAGCACTTCTCCATTAAACTACCTTAATGCCTTTAATGAAAATTAGTTGTCCGTGTAAGTGTGAGTATGTTTCTGGACCTGGCATTCCACTGCACTGATATTTTGTCTACTTGCCTACACACAATTACCTTAATTATCAGAACTTTAGAGTGAGCCTTGAAGCAGGTAGTTTTCTAGCATTCTCTTTTGTTTGATGATCTACAAGCCTTTTCTATCTCTTTATTGTTTTACTGCACTGGTTGGAACCTCCAATAAAATCTTGAATAGAATGTTGGCAAAAGACATCAATACCACACTCCAAATCTTAGGAAAAAAACATAGATGTTCTTTATCGGCTTCAGGAAATTATCTTCTATTCCTTGTTTTCTGAGACTATGTTTCAGGAATGGGTGCTAGAGTTTGTGAAATCTGTCACTATGTCTACTAAGATTGAATTACACTGGTTGTTTTTCAAATGTTAAAACCAACTTCACAGTTCCAGGATAAACTCAATATGTTTATAAAATATACATATTCTTGCAAAGAAATTTTGTCTCTAGGTGTATGCAGGATATTGGCACCTTTAGATTTTTGACTTGTACTACCTTTGTCTTGTTTGAGTATTAGGACAGGAAATTGGAATAGACTTCCTTCCATTGAGTTTTCTCAAAGAATCCATGTAGCATTGCTACTTCTTCACAAACTGTTGAGTACAGTTCACCAGTGAAACTTAGAACTAGAATTTTCTTGTGTAAATGTCTTAAACTACAAGTACAATTTCTTCACTAGATATGGGACTTTTTCACCTTGTCTGTTTCTCTTTTTTTTGAGACAGGGTCTCATTTTGTAATTCAGGCTGGTCCTGAGCTCACTATGTACCCAGGAAAGCCTCAAACTCACAGCAGTCCTCCTGCCTCTGTCTCTGCCTCTGCCTCCTGAGTACTGGGATTACAGGTGTGAGCTACCACACCTGGCATTCTGGTGTGTGTAACTGATTGCTGGTGGGTTGACCCCCCCATGCCCAGCACTGTTGTATGTGGTTACTGGGCATTGAACTAGGGACCAAGGCTATACTTTCAGGGATCATTTCTATACTTGGTGAACTAGGGACCTTGCACTTGCAAGGCAGATGCTGGAACCACTGAGCTAAATCCCCAGCCCTGTCTATTTCTTAAGTGATTGTTTGTGTCTTTTAAGGAATTTACCTATTTCATTTTCACTGTCAAACTCATTTACTGAAAAAGTTATTCATAATATTTTCCATTATTCATAGAATCTCTAATAATATCACCTCTTTCACTCCCAAACTGTGCCCTTTCTCTTTTTATCCTGTTAAGTCTGGTAAATGCCTATAAATTATATTATTAATGAATAAACTATTAATTAATTCATATTCTATACTGTTTTTCTGTTTTCTATTTCACAAATTTTTTATTCTGATCTTATTTCCTTTTTTCCAACCTAATTTAGGTTTAATTTGCTCATTTTCTAGTGTCTCAAAGTCGAAACTCTGGTTTTTGATTTAATTTTCTCCTTTTCTACTGTAAGTGTCAGTGCTAAAGACTGCTTTGGGTCGCAGACCATAAACCTGACCTGTTGTACTATGATTCAATACAAACAAAATCTAATTCTGTTTTTGATTTATTTATACATGGGTCACTTCAAACCATGTTATTTAGTTTCCAGTTATTTGGAGATCAGAAGATCTTTTTGTTATTGATTTAGAATTTAATTTGACCCCTAATTTAATTCCACTGTGGTCATGGAACACATTGCTGTGATCGGAATTCTTTGAAATTGAGACCTCTAGGTTTTATAAATGTCATCTAATCAACTCCAGAGGTAGTACTGTTCCAATTTTTCTGTATCTTTCTTAATTATGTCACTGCATTCTCTCAAATATTGATATTTGGGTATAGAAATATTCAATTATAGTTGTGTATCTGTCCACTTCTCTGTAGTAATACAGTTTTTGTTTTGGGTATCTTAAAACTTTGTTAATAGCAGCATAAACATTTTGAATAATTATTTCTTCTGATCAAGCTACATTTCTATTACTATGAAATCACCTTTTTCAGTCTCTGGGCTTTGGGGACATCCAAACACAAGCCATAGCAGCCTTGTGTGAGTGTCTGATGCCAAATATTATTTGCTCCAAAATCTACTTAATCCAACAAATTAATATAGCCACTGTAGATTCATTTTTATTAGTCTAAACATCATTTACTTTTAAGCTACTTGTATTTTCATAGTTAATGTAATTGACTTACTTTTTAAAATCCAAACTGAAATTGCCTGTATTTTTATTGCAGATGTTTAAACAGTTCACATTGCTGTGATTACTGATATGATTAGGTTGAAGTCTAGTATCTTGGTACTTGTTTTCTGCTTATTACATCTGTTCTTTAGTCATTTTTCCTATCTTCTTTTGAGCTAATTAAATATTTTCTGGCTCCATTTTATGCCCTGTGTTGGCTTTGTCAAACATGACGAAGAACTTAGAATTTAATTTAGGCTTACAGAACATATATTTAATTTAAGACAGCCTGCCTTCAAATGACACGATACGGCTGGCTGTGTGGGAACAACAGATAATATTCTCCGATTAGAGAAACGGTCTCTTTGTACTGTTGTTACCACAGACTTTACTTTTCCATATGTTATAAACTCAGTACTCTATTATTATTACTTTGCTTAGGTCAATATGTAGGTATTGTAGATATTTAAAAGATTGTAAATATTTAATAAATAAAGATAAATAGTAGTTACCATTTCCAAAGTTCATTCTTTTGTGTGAACCTACTCTTCCATCCCGTACCTGCTTTCTGTCTGCCTGAAGAATTCCTTAAACATTCCAGATACAGTGGGTCTGCTGGTGATTAATTCTTTCAGTTTTCAATATCTAAAGGATTATTTCCCTTGCTCCAATTTTTGGGAGATATTTTTGCTGGATACGGATTTCCAGTGTGAAAGATTGGCTTGCCTATTTGCTGTCTTAGCCATTGGGAGGTGTTGTCACACTGTCCTCCACAGGAAGTCCACCGTCACCGGCACCTGCTCTCATGTAGAACTTCCGCCCTCTCACTCTGACCAGCTGGAGGACTCCCCCCCTCTAGCAGGGGAGGTGCAGTTTGGTTACGATGGGCCTCGTAGTGTTTTTCTCCCCACCTCTTCCTTGTACGTTGGATTTACTGAGCATCTTGGGTCTGTGAGTTTATGGTCCTCATCAAATTTTAAAAGATTTACCAAATTCACTGTTTAAATTTAGAAAATTTTACCCATTATTTCTTCAAATATTTTTCCCCACCCCCTCCTCCCCTTCACGGACTCTAATTACTTGAAGGTTGCTTGAAGTTTCCCCAACAGCTCACCGATATTCCTCTCTCTGTTGTCTTTTGTCTCTGGAGCCCACTCTGGACAACAATCACCAAGTTCACTGATCTCCCGATCTGCGGGGTCTGTTGGATCTCGGTCTCATCCTGTGTGCTTTTCATCTTAGATACCATGGACCCGTGACTGACGAACTCGGTTCTCTCATGAGGGCTGGTTATTACTCAAGTTGGTCCGTTCGAGGCTCAGCTTCCTCCACACAGCCTTCAAAGTTTCTCTCCTATGCACAGCCAGATGTCAGGTTCTTAGAGAGGCCTTTCTCCACTCATCCCACACAGGAAAGGATGCTGTGCTGTTCCTTCCAGAACCCCTCATGAGTAAATCTGTATCTGAGACTATGTGGAAAAATAAGCAGAGAGGATTCAGGCTTAAGACTTAACTCAAGACTCTGTTCATAAGTTAAAACTAAAATTCTAGTCGTAACTCAAGTTATTCATATGTCGGGCCATTTGTAACTAAAGAGTCTACTATACTGTTTTTAATAGTATAGTTCAGTATAGCATTCTCAGAAGCTCAAATGGTGGTTTCTTATTAATCTCCCATGTCTCATTTTAACTTTCTTATCATAAAAGAGTTCCATGCTATATTCATATCCTGCATTCTAATGCTAACATCCTTGTCAATTTTGGATATTTAAAATTATTTTTATCTTCTCATTCGAGGTCGTTTAGTCCTGATTCTTTCCTTCTCCAGTAATTTTTATGAACTATCAGGCTTTGTGATAGTTGATATCAGACTTGGTGAATTTTACCTTGTTGGGTTTTAACTATTGTTACATTCTTATAAATAGTTCTTTTTCTGGGACACAACTCTCTGGAAATTTTGTTCATTTGGATTTTGATTTTATTCGAAAATTCCGCCCCTGTGAGTAACGGTTGTAAGACTTTTGCACACGGGACCAGAGCAGCGATTAATCCATAGTTCTCATTCTCCATCATGAAGTTTCTTATTCTGGCCGATGGAATAGGCATTTGTCGTATTTACTTTTCTCACTGCTGAGACAAAATACCCAACAACCCAAATTACCAGAAGGGTTCTTTGGCTCCCAGTTTGTAGAGGTTTCAGACCATAGTCGCCTGGCTCCAAGGCAATGTTATGGCACAGGAGAAACGGCTCATGGCAGGAAGAAGGCAGCGAAGCAAGTCAGGACAGCCACCGCTCTGCCTACCCTTTATCATTTTACCAGGCTGCTAGGGGTGGTGGCACTCACACCCACGCTCCTAGTGCCCTTGATCCTAGATTATACTAGAATCAACTCTAGTGTCAAACACTCAAAATCCAGACGCCTCTGAGAAAGCGCCCCCGTGTGACCGCATGAGGCTTTGGGGACATCTAAACACAAGCCACAGCAGCCTTGTGTGAGTGTCCGAGGCCATCAGCCCTGACGCTTTCGGATGTCTCTGTTCCCAGCCCTTTTTCACATCAGCACTTGGCGGCATATGTAAGGGTGGCCCTTGTGCAGCTCACAGGATTCCTCTACACAGCCTCTCTTCAGTTCTACCCACCTGCGTCTTCCCCAAACTCTCAAAGAATCCTGCTGGCTGGGTTTGGGTTTCTCATCGCCACACCACGGCCTCGAAATTCTATCAAGAGACTAATCTGGGCACTTCTAATGATCCCTTCATGTGCTTTTCACCTGTCAGGAATAAATATCCTTCTTTGTCTGTTGTTAAATATATATATATATATATATATATATATATATATAATTATATATAATTATATATAATATATATAATATATATAATATATAATATAATAATAATATAATATAATATATAATATATATATAATAATATATATAATAATATAATATAATATATATAATATATATAATATATATAATATATATATAATTTGTTTGTTTGGGTTTCCAAGGCTGATCGCAAAGTCTGATCCCTGTTCTTCTACCTTGACCAGAAGTGAAAGTCCTATTTTTTTCTTCAATAGGAGAGAAATGACTGGCCCTCTATCTATCCACCCTGTATGACAGGCAAATCACCCACAGCCTCTCCGATTCGTCCTGCTATTTATTTGAATGTTTGCTCAGCAGTATCAGGGCCTCGAGCATGCTAGGCAAGTGTTCTCCCACTGAGCTACATCCTCAGGCCGTTTTAACTTTACATTTTGAGACAGGGTCTCACTAAGTTGCTCGGGCTGGACTTGAGCTTGCCATCTTCCTGCTTTGGCCTCCCAAGTAACTGGGATCAAAGTCGTGTGCCACAATGCCCAGCCTATGCCAGTATTTTTGATATACCATCAATTATTGTGATCATAAATCGTCACAGAGTTTATTTTGAAAATGTTCATTATTCTGATTAAAATACATTTTAAAATCTATTTTAAAATAAGAAATTGAAAGAAGTAAGTTAGGTGGTGCTATCTGTAACACTGTACATAAGCTAAATTAACCAATGGCTATTTTGCTTACTGAACCAAATATAAAGGTAGTGAAAATGTGAGTGAAATACTGAAAAAAAAAACCCTACTAAAGTAATAATATATGTAAATCTATAAATCAGCCATCATTTTACAATATAAGATGTAATTATCGCTCTACTAGTCTATATATCTAAAATTGTTTTTAAAATAAAATTTAATGTTTTAAAAATTTCTATGAACCCAATTTATTTTTTCTTCAATTCCTTTATCCATTATTAGTCTACTATGTAATGCACTCATAGATAGCATTCCTTATAAAACATCAAATTTATTTTTGTTGGCTACTTGCATTAGCACATCATAAAATGCATCTGGGGTAACATTTATTTTGCTTCCATAAGAATTTTTAAAGGGTTCAAAATTCAAGGATAGCCAGGTGTGGTGCATGCTTGGCATCCCACTGTTCAGGAGGCTGAGGCAGGAGGATTGTCTTGAGTTTAAAGACAGCCTGGGATATATGTGAGTTCAAGGCCACCCTGAACTATATAGCAAGACCCTGTCTCAAAAAATAAATGAATAAACAAACAAATGCATCCAAATTCAGGGATACTGGTGGAAGTGTCACACACATTACATACTACCTGTGTAACATACTTTATAATTGTCATAGATGTGAATGTGTCTCTCCTTGCTACAGATGAACACACATCTATGAAGATGGACAAGTTTAGGGAAATATTGTATCAGGGTTCTCTAGAGGAACTGAGTTTAAAAAAATATATGTGTAAGTATGCCAGGGGGTTATCAGATAGGCTTACAGCAAGAGAAATCACAATGGCTTCCGTGGGAGCAGAGGCAGGACAGTCCACAATGGCCCCTGCACTGCAGAGCCAGAAGATCCAATAGTTGTTCAGTGCAAGAAGAAGGAAGCCATAGACCGAGAGAGATCAAGGATGCAGCACCAGCCTAGGGCAAAGGCCGGGAAGCTCCTCGGAAAATTGCTGTCTGTGTTGTAAGGCTCAAGAAACCAGAGACTACTGTCCAAAGGCAGCGGCGAAGACTGGAACTCTACAGGGAATAGGCACACTTCCTGCTTCTTTCCTTCTTTATTTCACCCCGGGTGCAAGTTGATTGGCTGGTGCCACCCACATCCGGGGTGTGTCTTTCTTCCTCAGTTCACAGCCCACATGCCAACCACCCACAGACACATCCAGAAGTGTAGATACCAGCCTGCTAGGTGCTTCTTACTCCAAGTTAACTCATAACTAACAGTCATAGGTAGGAAAAAAAAGACAAGTCGGTCCAGGAAAAGGACCAAACTAGGAGGTATTCACAGTTTGACATGGATTCTGTGGATGTTGAGACCAGGAAAGAAAACCATCATGAGAGATGAGAAAGTGGAGAACTTCTTGGAGAGCTCGGTTAGTCAGGACCCCAGGATGAGGGCCCCAGAGACGGGGAGATTAGAAGGCCTAAGGCTCACTCCCCTTCTCTCCAGCGTGCCAGCTGGTGAGATCATAGACATGGTGACCAAACAGGTGCCAGAGAGCCACACCAGGTAACAAATGGTGACCTCAGAGGACAGAGCTCTCTGCTCAGCTCCATTAGGACTCGCGCTTTGGCCCTCACCTTGGCGGGTCCTGTTACCGCGCCAGCTTCCTAAAGGATCCCGGGCTGCCTCCACACACAGTTACTGCTCAGAAACGGATCTCTCCTTGACCCAGCTGTGCCTGTGTCACAGCTTACTCTAATGTCATGTGTCACAGCTTATTTCTAGATGTCCCCCCAGAGCCTCATGCAGTCATAGGAGGCTTCTCCGAGGTGGCTGGATCTACAGTGCGTGGCGCCCGGAGCGAGACTGAGTCAGTCGGTCCGCTGACTGGCTTGGCAGACTTCTGCCTGGGGTTGAGGATGAGCACTCTGTTGCTCCCAGGGTGGGCAGGCTGCATAAACTAGAAGGACAGAGAAGGCTAAGGGGGCCCCACCTGCCTGCCTGCTGCGGACTGTTTCTCCTGTGTGAAATTCTCTGCTGGGAGCCACAGTCCATGACAGACTGAAAGCTCTACAGACTGTGGACTAAGTAAATCTTCCTCCTCTTTGTTTTGGGGCATTGAGTATTTTGTCTCAGCAATAAGAAAAGTATCTAAGACATTCATGGGAGTTGGAAGCTTAAAATGTAGGTGAGATGAATAGTTGAGACAGACGTGGTAGAATTTTTTTCACCCAACTCCACCCACACAAGGACCACTAGGACATCAGCCACCCTCTCCTCCTGCAAAGCAGCAAGTACGGAGTGGGATGAGTATGAAAATTTTTAACTCCCCCTCCTCTTCCCCAACACAGATCAGAAGGTTTTTCCTCTTTGGGAACACACAGAAAAAGGAAAAACTATTCCTGTTACCAAAGAATCATCGTGGCTTTTCTAATATAATTCAAGAACACACTTTCTGAGGACCAGCGGTCCTAGCTTTCCTGGCACAATCTTATCTGTAAATATTGCTCGCAGAAATAAGAAAGCAGAGTTTGCGGCTTTTCATATTTTTGCTCCCATTCTCTTTATAAGATTTCACTCACAGCTTAAGCCTGATGGGCCATGAAGTGTGAAGGATTAGGCCCAGGACAGCCTAATCTCCCACAAGAGTCACTCTCTATCAAAGGAACTGAATTCCCGGGGGCCTGCTGGACCTGCCCAGCTAAATGGGGCTTCAAGACTGTCGGCCTCAAGGGATCCTCTTGGAGGATCCTTTATTCGGTGCTCCTACAGCCCAGAAGGAAGAAAAAGAAGTGAGATTACGGACAAAAAGGTGCAATGTCGTGTGTTTCAGAGCCAAATTGGATGAGGAGAGGAAGGGCAAGGAGAAAGGGGTGCTGTCCTGTTCAGGGGTGGGTCCCACCGCACCCCTGATCTCTGCCTAGCAAGAGATCCTCTTGTTCACCAGCCCCATGGTAGAGACTAGCTCCCCCAGAGCCTTGTTCAGCTCCTCAGTTCCAGGGCTTCAGGGACATATACGCCAAGAACTCTGCCATCCTCCGGGGCACTAGGGAGCCCACACTTTGCGAGGCCCTCACAGGAGGTAAGCCCTCCTCCTGGCCCCTGACCAAGCCTTTCTGGACTGACCTATGATATCACCCTGATAAAGTTTACTCTCTGTCAAGTCTTTTGCGTTTTGGGGCAAAGCACCTCCATGTAAAGGTTTAAAATGTGAGAACTGAAGACAGGTTGAAGTAGAGAGCTGTTCCGATTCAAATCCAAATGGCCCTGCAGCAGTCTCATGCCTGTAGAAGGTGATCCAGCAAGGGGCGCTGTTCTCTTCTGAGAGGTAGTGCATTCCTGAGCGTCGGAGCTGAACAAAGAGGTGGGGACTGGGCGGGGACTGGGCGGGGACTGGGCGGGGACTGGACTGAGAAAGGGCGGGGCCCAGCTGGGCGTAGGCTTGTCCCCAGCTCCTCCCTTCTCTCCGTGCTTCCTGGCTGCCAGGAGTTGAGTGGCTTTCCTCCACTAGGCCTTCCCATCATGGTGCTTCTGCTCTGCACTAGCAGACCATGGACTGAATCCTCTAAACCAACAGCCAGGTAAATCTGTCCTGCTTTAGGATGTGAGTGTCAGGCATCTGTTCCAGCAGTGAAAGGGACTAATACAAGACTGTACCTTCCCCCAACCGGATAAAGACCTTTCCTGTTGATGGACAGCAATAGAATCCTCCAGAAATGGTTATGTCCACAGTGAGAATTACACCAAGGACCACGGAAGGCATGGGGTTCTGGCAAGGTAAACACTGCTAGGAAATGCATTCATTTATATAGTGTGACCTCTCAATTAGGCAAAGATATAATGGCAAAGCAAAACAAAAAACTGAGTCAAACTTTATGCCCAAAGGACTGGCATAAAATACCACAGCATATTAAGAAGGAAAGTTCAACAGGGCTGCAACTCCACTTTGCCAATTCTGAGCTGGCTGCTCTGAGGGTGGCGGCTAGCTTCTCCGAACTGCCGTCTCTCTACAGTGGGGAATAACAGCCCCTACTGCAGGCATCACTGGGAAAACTATTCCATAATGTAGGAAAGGATGGGGCTTAAAGTCATGCTCAAAACTTGTCCCTGGACCACCCAGGAGAGTTCTTTCCTTCTCAGTTCACTGCCCACTGTGTATGCCATGCCTACTTCTAGATGCTCCTGTGTCCTGTATTGGGAGAGGGGCTGCCCCAGGAGATATGTCATCTGAGACACCGTGTCACATTCTCCTGTTGTAAATGTGACCTAAGGGCAGAATGTCCCCCTTAACCATGACAGGGGGCTCCAGCTCTCCAAGTCAGCTTCAGAGAGCTCCACCATGCTCCCACCCTCATCTTCCTGCTCAGGCACAAGGTAGACTAGATGCAAGAAAGGTGACCCCAGATTTCCCAACAATTGTTACGACAACCACAGAACAGCAGACAGGAAGTCAACCTTCCCGTGGGCCTCCAGCGGCCGGATTGCATTTGTTCACAGGAATGGGAGCCAACAGCTTGTGGAGTTTAGAACTGAGAATACCGTCTAGTTCCAAGCTGTGGTTCCCCATGGAGACTCACTTTGTTGACATAATCAATATCAGACAGTTCATTCATGGAGTGATCTTGGTCAATTCCACCAACAGAACCAGGTCAGGAAGCCCAGACAGGGTTATTTCCTCTAAACAGACTTTGTCCTACCCAATCTGAGTGGAATGAATGGTCCTAGCTTTCGGGAGGTGAACTGTCTATGCACACTGGAAGAAGGAAGATCTTGGATATAACTGAGAAAGGACTAGAGACAAATCTTGGCCTCTTGTGAGGTCACGGGGCTGCTGTTTGATGTCCTTCATCTCTGCCAGCTGGGTGGAAAGTCACTATGCCAACCTCCAATCCAGGGCCACTCTCCTGACCTGGCCATTACCTGTGAATTGGACAATGTGGCAACCCTTACAAAACTTTGCACATGCTGAGCTGGGCCCCTGCTTTTATGCCCATGTGAGTCACTTGTCTATCACAGATGACTGATGCATTTCAAAGATTAAATGATAAGGATAACAAATGTAAACATTTAGCTGACTGCAATTTTTCTACAATTTTGAAATGTAATTCACTCACTTAAAGTATACCATTCAATACTGAAATGTACATTCATAGGATTTTGCAATTATTGCCATAACCTAATTTTAACACATTTTTTTGGCCCACAAAGAAACTCCATACCTGTCAGCTGTCACCCATGTCTCCACATCTCCCCCAGACCTGGGCAGTCATTAGCCACTGATGAGTCTATAAGTTACCTCTTCTGCATATTTCACAGCAAGGGAATCATATAAGTCGTCCTTTGTGACTGGCCTCTTTCATTGAGTATAACATTTCAAGGTTCACCGTGTATCGATTAAACCTCTTCATAATTCTTACAGCAGCTTTCCTAGTTCCTGACATGCCTCGGAGACACCCTCAAACATTTTGGTTTTTATTGGAAATCAAAAATGAAAATAAATTGTACTTATCTGAGCTTTAAGTATCCTAGTGGGTGGTATTGCATTATTACTAAGATGAGTTAGGTCGATTTGTGAATCTACGTCAACAACCACAAAATGGAAATATGTAATTGCATTTTGTAGTTTTCTGGTCACATAGAGTCTTTAATGAATAGAAGCAAAAAATCCCTAAATAACAAAGCCACGTGGTTTGGAAAAAAATCTTCAAAAAATACATCAACCAATGGATTTCAGTGAGTCTCAGGGATGCTCTACACTGCCCCCTGCCGACCGGTTGGCGTGGAGAACAGAAGTCAGGAGCTTGCAGATGAAATGAGCCAAAGCACGTGGTCTGACAAGCGCACCTCCACGTGGGGGTTAAGCAGGAGAGTTTAAAGGGGACCTGCGGTGTATCAGCCACCGTGCTGTACTTGGGACAGCGGGGAGGGGGTCCCTACCGGCCTCCGGGAACCCTCAGATTAGAGAGGGGATCCTCAGGGGCGTGCCAGGCCTTTCCTGTCCCGAGACACTGCCCAGACACTTGTCCCGGGCTTACATCAGTCCCAAGGAAGGTGATAAGTGTAGAAACAAAGCCAGAGAGAACTGGAACACGATTCCCGAGCCTCAGCCCCGAAGTCACGTCACAACTCAGCCTCCCATGGCCTACCCCTCTGCTGTGGCTCAGCGTCCCCACGGGTGGAGCATCAGGCGTGGCCTCAGCTGGTGGTTCCAACTCGGCGTCTCTGATAAGGCTGCAGGTGGACCTGGGGAAATCTGAATTTAACCAGGGCTGGAGGATCTGCTACCCGGGTGGCCTCGGAAAGCCAGCACGCTGACGCTGGAAGCGCGATTCTCCTCGTGCGGCCCTCTGAGAGCCCTTGTGACGTCACAGCTATTCTGCGGGCCACGCGGTGACCTCAGCTCAATACGGTGCCGGCCCAGCGAGGGGTGCAAACCACGAGGCAGGCTCCCCGGGAGGCCGGCAGAGGACAGGCCGTCAGCTGCTGCTCTGTTCTCCCTCCACCTGCTTCTGTGAAGGTCAGGAGAGAGTCCAGCTGCTGCGGGAACCTGCTCTTTCGTCCTCGGCCAGGTGTCCACCCAGCTCTGCCGGCAAGTCGGCGGGTAGGAATCCGAGGTCCACGAACCCCGCCGCTCTGTCCGCGCCGGCTCTGCCTCTTGGAGCGCCTCATTCAAGCTGAACCGGCCCATCCTGCGTTGGAGTCCTTCACATATTTAGAGATAGCAACGGTGTTCCTTTGGTAAACACTGATCGAGACCAATTCTGACCCGAACTCAAGGAGCTAACTGCTGCGGATAAGCACAGGGCTTTGCCTCTCAGGGTCATTCTGGCTGTGTCTTCTTCACTCCCTTGCACAAGTGAGAAGCCCTTTGCCTGTCTTCTCCCCACCTCAGCTCAAAAAACTCTTCTCCTTGAGCCAAGGTTCCTCTAGTAGCAAAAGCAGAAAACAGGGGACCGGGGATATAGCTCAGTGGTTCCGGCGCCTGTCTTGCAAGCGCAAGGACCCGGGTTCGATCCCCGGTAACCACATAACATACTGGGCGTGGAGACCCACACCCAGCAGCAACCAGTACCACATACCACAGTGCCGGGCGTGGTGGCTCACGCCTGTAATCCCAGCACTCAGGAGGCAGAGGCAGGAGGAATGTTGTGATGTGACTTTGAGGCTGAGCTCAGGGCCAGCCTCAACCACAAAAGCGAGACCCTGTCAAAAAAAACCTCTAAAAAAAAAAAAAAAAGCAGAAAACAAAATTCAAGAAACTAGAAATTTGAATAATCTGCTTGGAATCTGAGACAAAATTTTTTATATCCAAAATATACTTTAAGAGACCTGAAGTTTATAAATATAATGAAAAACAGCTAGGTGTGGTAGTACATGCTTATAATTCTAGCACCCGGGAGATTGAGGCAGGAAGACTGTCATGAGTTTGAGGCCAGCCTGGGCTACATATTGAGTTAAAGAGCAGCCTGAACTATCTAATGGGACCCTCTCTCAAAAAAACAAAACAAAAAAAAGTAATAGTTTAAAAACACCTTTTATTTTATTTATATAGTTTTTATTTTCATACTAAAAATAATTATTTCTGTTTCTTTGTTTCCCCTTTTTATACTCATATATTTTTTTGTTCTTAGTTTTTGCATTTCTTAGTTTTGCATTAGATCCTCCAGCACTTCTGTGAAACAGAAGTAATGACAATAAACATCACTATTTTATTTCTGAATATGCTTTTCTCCATCTCTGATAACAGCAGGATGGTGTGTGTCAGACAAAACTCACCAGCTGGTAACAATGCTAAACTACGGACAGAATGTTAAAATGACTGGCTTATGTCTCTCCAGATCGTCCAGGCAGGCAAAAGCTGGGGGCCCAAGTCTTGGGCTTCCCTGGCTCCCTGAGGTGGGGAGGGGACCAGGTCACACTACAGGCAAAGGAAGGCACCTCCTCCCCTCCACAGCACAGGACATCTGAGAGATGCAGCGAGGGACAACATGGCTGCTCACCTGCTGGGCAGCACCCTGAGATCCAGTGGCAGCACCCTGGGGACAGGAAGTGGGTTCACAGCAAGCGGAACTCAAGACACCCATCACCCCAAATGCTCTGTGCGCTCCTGGAGTGCTGGCCTCACCTGAGTACACAAGAGGGCAGGAAGTCGCTGTCTGGGCTGTGCTGGGACTACTGAGGTGAGGCTCAGAACGGCGGTGGGAGCCCAGGGTAGAGGCGCAGCCTGTGACCCCATCACTCTGCGAGCCCGAGGCAGGATCCCAGCCTGGGCAACTGAGTGATTTGGCAAGACTCTGTCTCTAAATTTTAAACAATTAAAAAGGTCTGGGGATGCAGCTCAACGTGAAGGAAATGAATTCAACTCCCAGTATGGTTAAGGAGGAGAAGGAGAGGTAGAGGAGGAGAGAGAGGAAAGGGGGAAGAGAGAAGGAAAGAAGGAAAAGAAAGGAGAGGGGAGAAGAAGGGAGAGCAGGGGAGCCCCTACACAGAATCACCCACAGTGATGTAAAAGAGCAACAACATAACAACCAAAACGCTAGCCACGTGGAGGAACAAGAAATGAGTAGAGAACTAGTCGTCACGCACTCACAGGGAGGAAGCTCCAGGGACAACTCGTATGCGGAGATTCAGAGAGGGCGTATTCTAGATAATTGATAAATATATTAGAGTTTTACCGAAAAAGATGAATGTAACAGACAAAGAGAGACCCAGAAAAGATATAGAAACTCTAAAAACACTACATCTAAATGCTGTACAACTAAAAAATACAAGAGGTCCTTGAAAATAGAGCATCTATTTAAATTTTTATTACAGTAAAAGACATTGCGAAGAATTCCCCCCAAAATTCTTCCCCTCACTTCAAACACACTTCTCCCATCCTTCTGGGCATTTCTGAAGCAATTCTGGAATTTCTCTTTCCCACATGTCTTCTCCAGGTCTAATTTTTAAAAATATGCTGAATGCTGCTGCCGAGTGCCATCCAGTAGAAAGTCTGTAAAACAGGAAACAGTGCTTCCGCTCCACTTACTCACACATCTGGCACCTTGTGACGTCTGGCTCTTCTCCAAAGTCAAAATGAGCACAAGCAAGAAGCATTTAACCTCCCAGATTCAGGACATGCCGTCACATGCAGATGGACAGAGGCCACTTCCAAGACTCGGCTATTTTGAATTGTGCTGCTATCAACATGGGCATGTACAGGTCCCTGCAATATGATGTCTTTAAGTCTTCCCCTACACACACACACACATACACACACACACACACACACACACACACACACACACACACACACACGGCAAGATTCTGCTACAAACATGCTGAGGGGCAAAGTTCTCCGCAGTCCCAGGTCTTCTACCATCTTAGCCTGTTCACAGGCGCGAGTTTTCTTCTCCTCTGTGCACTGTGGTTCCTTGTCCTCCGCACATCCATCTACTGTTCGTTTATTCAACAAATACAAAAACAAGCATCTGTTGCCCACTGGTTCTTCCGAGCATAGGATCCAACGACTCCTTACGCCAACAAGGCCTCTGCAGAAGGTGATGGTGGTGACCACGAAAATAGTTACAAGAGGAAAAACCACGGAGGGGAGGAGGGCCTCTTCAGACCAAAGGGGAAGGAAAGGCCTTTCCAAGATGTGGTGTTTCTTGGACAGAGAGCTAACCTCAGTGAGGCCGAGTTCTGTGGGTCCCAGGAGAGGACCCATGTGCACAGATGTCCTGCCGGGGTGCGCCTGCTGGTGGAACCTTCGAGGGGCACTGCAGGAAGCACGGCTGAGAGACCACCACGCAGCCGGAGCTCAGTGCTGAGGGTCTGGGTTTTATGGCGGCAGAGTTCCAGACTTCCTTCCCAAAGTCACCAGAAGGTCCTGATCAAAGCCATGACGCGGTTCGGCGAGCTTTCTAGAAAGTCTGCTGCAACCGCTGTGCAGAAAGAACTTGCTGGAGCGAGAGGAGGAAGGAATCCACGTTGCATGTTGTCAACTCTAGGACACTCATTCTCCTTACATCCATGTGAAAATGCAAAGGGACCCAGAATACACAAAACTGTCTTGAAAGAACCAGCCAGAAACGCACATCTCCTAATTTCCAAACTCACAACTGTTGGAGCATCTAGTTTTTCCGGGAAGTGACACTGGTGTGAAGATATGCGGATCAGTGGGACAGAACTGAGTCGCCCCCAAATACATCTAAAGACCTAAACTGTAAATATTTACAGTCACTCGAGTTTAGACAAAGATGCAAAGAAATCATAATGAGGAAAGAATAATCTCTCCAACAAGTAGTGCCAGGAAATTTATGTCGTGTGAAAAAGATAATTTTGGAGCGTTGGCTAACACTGTGTCCAAAACCTAACTCAAGTGGATCAAAGATCCAAATGGAGGAGCTCAAACCCAAAACAATCAGAAGAAAACACAGGAGGAAATCTTCCTAATCCTGGTCCATGTGGTGCGTTCTCAGACTGCACATCACAAGCACCAGCATCCAAAAGCAAGATAATTTCGCCTTCGTCAGAATGAAAAGTGCTGTGCTATAAATAGTACCATCCACGAGGACAGAAGAGACAAACGGAATGGAAAAAAATGTCTGCTAATCCTGTAGCTGGGAAGAGACTTGTCTCCGGAATAAGATCATCTTACCAGTCAATAACAAAAAAGACAAACTCATTTCAAAATGAGCACAGGAAACAAGCAGATATTTCTCCAAAGACATAAGAGGCCAAAGAGGCACAGGAGAAGATGCTTGGTACCATCAGTATCAGGGAGAAGCAACCTGAAACAGCAGGGAGATCTAACGGCACAGCCACCACTGTCTATGATAACAAAGACACACGACGGCGAGGCTTGGCTTGGTGGGCTGTGACAGAACTGGAACGTAACCTCACACACTGCAGATGGGAGCAGAAAGTGCTGTCGTCGCTCTGGCAGACAGTTTGGCAGTCCTCAAAACTCTAAACAGTCGCCAGGAGACCCACAATTACACGCTGGGTATAGATGGAGAAGGATGAGGTATGCATCTGCACAGACTCGTCATGGAACGCTCAGGGTAGCGTTATGTTCTTGACAATGGAAACGTAGGGAACAAACCCCACGTGTACATCAGCTGGAGACCGGACAGAGGAGACAGCTCGTTCACGCGAGGGGCCACCATTCAAGAACAACACAGTGAAGCCACGAGCCGTGCCGCCACGTAGAGCGTAGAGCGTAGAGCTCCCGTAGAGGAGCTGCGGGAACTTCACACTCTGTGCGAGAGCAAAGGACATGTGCGGGATCGTTCTACAGCCAGTGTGGAAATGGGATCTGTAGACGTCGAGTTTCTCTTGTAAGAGGAGGGTGTTCTAAGACTAAACGCGCCGATGGACGTTTCATTCTGTAAAGTCTGTCAGACTGTAATCCCAGGGCTTTGAGAGGCTGAGGCAGGAGGATCACAAATTCAAGCCCAGGCTGTTTCACTGAGCAAGTTAGCAAGAGCTTGTCTCAAAGTAAAAGTAGAGGGACTGAAGATGTCACAAAGTGTGAAGGAAGGTTGTAGCTTCAATTCCCAATGCAACCAAAAGCACTCTCAAAATAAGTGAATATGGTCTCATAAGGCTGTTTTTTCGTCTTTGAGACAAGCTATCACTGTGCATCCAGGACAGCCTTGAACTCAGTGTCTAGACCAGGCTGGCCTCAGACTCATGACGATCCTCCTGCCTCAGCTTCCTGAGTGCTAGGATTACAGGCGTTGCCACCTCGGCTCTGTGTAACTGCAAAGAAGCAGAAATGCCACCATCGACAGATGGATTGCTGTAAAGAACGCTGAATCCTCTACACCCAGTTGCTCACGTAGTAGTGTTAAATCCACGCCCATCAGTGAGCGACTTAAAAAGTGACTGGGGAGAGTGATCCTCGGGCTGCAGAGGAATCAGGTGGCCCTTAACCCAGGGTCCACACACACAGTATCAACTTAGAATCTATTAGAAATGCAAAGCCCTGGGCCCCTCTGAATCAGACCTGGTCCAGAAGCCCTGGGGTGCAGGCCCCCAATCTGCATTTCAATAAACCCTCCTGGCAACTGCTGTGCTCCTGTTTGACCATGAAAGCTTTATTCAACTATTTCTTGTATTTTTTTTTCATATGGATAACATGGGATTAAAGTCTGTTTCTAAAAACTCTATTTCTGTGTAGGCATAAAAATAAGAATTCTAAACCCTAATGAGTGTGCTGCTGGAGAGATGTTCTGCGATCTTCAGCGGGGTCCTGGGAAGGTGGGGGGCTGAGCCACACGCGGGGAAGCACACACGTGGTGGCCAACACCCAGCCTCACATGGGCACCCACCACCCCGCACCTGCCTGGAGCCCAAGATCCCCAGGATCAGGGATCCCCTACCTAGACCAGCCTAGAGGGTCCTAGATCCACTGTCCCCTGGACCACGTGCTCTTAACAAGCCAAGCTTCCTCCCCGCCCCTCCAATGTCCACATCCCCTCCTCTTCTGCACTCACTGCACCTGGTTGCCATGGTTTCATTGTCCCCATCAAAGCTCACAGGCCCGTGGTGTCTTAGGGGAAGGGCCAGATGGAATCTTTAAGAGGCGTTTAGGCTGTGAGAGCTCAGGAGAGGATTAAAAGGCTACTGGGTCATCCTGAGATGAGTCTCATCAAAGCCACTTTGGCTCCGTCTCTTGCATATGTGATCCACCAGCAAGAGGCTCCCACAGATGCAGCCTCTTGGCTTTGCAGCTTCTAGCAGTGGGAATGGAATACATTTTTTGTTCTTTATAAATTACCCAGCCTGTTGCGTTTAGTTATAGTAGCAGAAAACCAACTAAGACCAGAATCCAGGGGCAAGAAAGTTAAATGTGTGTTCAGCCTGACAGCCTGAAGAAGGGAGCCTTTGCTTTTTGGAGAATAAATGGTTTCTGATGATATACCAATTTTTTTAAATGCAAAACTTGATATTAAATCTGAAAAAAAAGATAAGCAGGAAAAAAAAACAAAAACAAAAACAAAAAACTACCCAGACCTTCCTGACAAGTGTAGAATGAAAACTACTGGCAAATCAAATATGACAACATAATAACAGAATCATGGCCTTCTACAGTTTATCTCAGCAATGCAAAAGGGTTGAATATTAAGATGTCTAATGTCATGAAATGCAACAGAATGAGGTCCAGCAAGAGACTTCATGTCACACTTTCCAAAGAAGTTCAAAGTGCTGTTTTAATAAAGATTCTTGATAAGATACAGTAGCCAGAACTAAAAGGATTACTCCTGAGTACGATGAAGATTTTATAATTCAGTTCAACAGCCAACAGTAAAATTAGAGAAAGCAACACTTTGGGTTGGAATATTTCCACAAAATCAGGAATGATACAGATGACGATAAGGATGATGACTATTTTTATAAGATTGTCGAAATCTGACTGGTTGAAAAAAGTTTAAAGTGGACCCAAAATATAAGACAGTAAATAAAATATAAACAGCCATGCCTATCATCAACTACATAAAAAATCCAAATGTGCCAAAACAAGTATCTAAAATAAACCTAATAACATTTTCCGAGATACTGAACAGTTCTGAGGTAGATTTTTCATGTTGAATTGTTTTTCAAGATTTATTTGTAAGAAAAGTATTTTGCTTACTCTGAAAAAAAATCAAACAATTCTTGTTAATTTTTAAAATTGTTATTAGTCCGTGTTTGCAGTATGCAATGATTATATTCATTGTAGGGAGTTGGCACACACACACTACACATCTAAATTATTTTTACTTTCCTTTCCTTCCTCCGTTTCCTCCTTCACTCCATCTCTTGATCCCCTGCCATTGTCACATGTTTTGTTTTTATTTTTCATTGTGAGACAGTCTCACTAAGTCACTAAGTTGCCCAGGCTGGACTCAAACTTGTGATCCTCCTGCCTCAGCCTCCTAGAGTGCTTCGCCGACACAGGTATTCCCTGCCATGTATTACAGATCCTCTTGCTTATAGAAATAACTTCTTTTTCCCTCTAGAGGTAACAAATTCCTCAATTTCCTCACTGAAGTTTTCATAGACTCTGTTTCTCAGAGGGTATACAGCAAAGACCAGCCAGAAGTGCAGAGTTCACATCCACCCCACCCTCTGCCACGGCCACGTGCAGTTTCTCCTCTCAATAATATCTTTTTTCAGTTATTTTTTCTCAGTCTCTGTCTGCAGTACATAATGAGGACATTCCTCCTGGACAGTCGGTCCTGGGCATCACCCATCTGAATTCTCTTTCCACCCTCTTTCCCTTGCCTCTCTCCTCCTGCCCTTCATCTCTTGGCTCTGCTCCCATTAGTAAAATATCTATGATCTCATTTCCTATTATCTTACTGTGCTCTTTATTTGTATCTTGATTTTCTCATAATAAAAGAAACCACATGATATCTAAGCTTGTGTGTCTGATTTATTTCACTTAACACTATGGTCTCAGAGGGCATCATTTTCCTACAAATGACCCAGGTTTATCTTTTATGGCACAGTGATACTGCACTGTGTATAATACCACGTTTTCCTCACCCATTCGTCTGTTGATGATGGACATACACACAGGCAGCCTCCAAGTTTAGCTGTTAGAATCGCGCTGTGGTAAACATGTGTGTGTGGACGCTGTGATACGAGCCCTTTCCTTTGACGCTTTCAGGGAGATACCTACAAGGGGAAGAGCGGGGCCGGATGGAACTTCTGTTTTTAGTTTTTAGAGGGATTCCCAATGCCTATTTCTAGTAAACCAGTTTACACCAAGAGTACAGAAGGATCCTTTTCCCCCACAGCCTCGCCAAGATTTACCACTTGAGTTCTTCATGATGGCCATTCTTTCTGTAGTAAGGTGGAAACTCAGTGTTGTTTTCATCTGCATTTCTCCACCGGCCAGAGATGCT
>PVIR01002800.1:24268-97212 GCA_004026965.1 Petromus typicus
CTGCAGAATTTTTTTCCTTCCTGTGGGCTGTCTCCTGACTCTATTGCTTGTGCAGAAGCTTTTTAATTCGATGTGATCCCGTGTGTTGATTCCTGGTGTTATTTCTTGTACGGCTGGGTTCCATTCCGAAAGCCTTTGCCACACTCACGTCTTCAAGAGTTTTAGCTCTTTCACCTTTCAGCAGAACACATGTCGTGCTTTAACATTCAGACCTTTGATGCACTCTGACTTTAGTTCAGTGCACGGTGGGAGGTGTAGGTCCCGCCCCATGTTCTGCATGGGGACAGCCAGTTTTCCCAGCACCATTTGCTACGAGGCTCCTCTTTCCTCCGCACGCTTTTGGCCCCTCTGTCAAATACTGACTTGCCTGGGGCCGTTGCTGAATCTCCTGTTCTGTTCCACTGACCCGCGTGCCTGGTTCTGTGCTAGTGTCTCGCGGTTTTCATCCCTCGAGTGCTCAGTGTAGTCTGCAGTCCAGGATGGTGACGCTTCCCACTTGGCTCTTGCCGCCTGGGGTTGCTTCGCTGTTTAGATCTCTTCTGGTTCCACATGAATTCCCAGCACACAGCTCATAATTTTTCTCTAACTCTGTGAGCAATGCTGTTGGCGCATTGATGCAGGCTGCAATAAATCCGTGTATCCATTGGGAAGCGTGGCGGTTTTGACAGCATTGGCTCCGCCCGTCCAGGGACAGGGAAGATCTCTCCCTTCCCTGATGTCCTCTATGATCTTCTTCTTCCCAGGACTGTGACTTCTGTTGTAAAGTTCTTCCACATCACTTAGGTTAATGTGTACGTTTCACTTAGGTTGAATTATTCCTTCCTGACACTACTGGGAATGCATTGTGTTCCTAACTTCTCCTTGAGTTCATTATCGCTGGGTGGGCGTGCCATCGACTTTGGTGCACTGATTTTGTAGCTTGCTCCACTATTGAATTTGGTTATTAATTCTAGGAGTCTTGGTGGAATTATCCTTCTTAATGCCACTTGAGAAGCCAAGAGTGACTAAAGTCCATAGTTTATACAGTACGAGGTTTGACTCTTGTTCATTCTCTGGGTGTGAACAATTGAATAGCAACAAGATCATTCATGATCAGAGAGAATCCTCCCACTGCCCTAACATACCCTTCTCCGCCCTCTTCATCCCCAGAAGCCACTGGGCCTTTGACTGTCTCTCTGCTCTGCTATGTCTACTTGGCACTAACTCAATACTAAATGCTCTCCCAACTGCCTAAGACTCCTCTTAGACTAGGTTGCAGCTAACATTTATCAATTTCATATTCTTTCTTTCTGTCTTTCTTTACTTCGTTTTCTGGGGACAAGGTTTTGCTACATAGTGTAAAGTGGCCTTGAGCTCACTGTGTAGGCCAGACTGGCCTCAAACTCACCATGATCCTCTTGCCTCCATTTCCCAGGTGCCAGGACTTTAGGCACGCAGCGCATGCCCAGCAATTTCAGTCTTGAAAAACTCTCCCAAACCTCTTCTCATCTGCTTCCTTTGGGAGAGCTGCCCTCCGGCCATGGGACTGGATCCCCTTGCACCGTCTGGTGGATGTCTCTGGATGTCTGGATCTGGATGTCTCTTCACCCTTGTTCTAGGGCCCCAGTGTCACCAGGCTGGGTTGGCTCCAGGTCCTTCAGGTCCTAAACAAAGAACTGAGCAGGACACTGAAGAGTAGCAGCAGCTGAGAGCTTTAAGCCTCAGGATGTGGAGTAGGACTGATGGCTGACCGGGCCCCCTCCTCCAGGAAATGGAGTTTCTGACTTTTTTTGGCCATTGAGGAAACTCCTGGTATCCAAAGCTTATGGGTGGGCGTGAGGGTCAAATCCATATAGTGGATGATGTGGTAATTAGGGCTGATGGCTGGCTAATGTCTACCCAGGATTGCAGAGGACCACTAGGTGCCGGAGACCTATTGTGTAGAAGCCGAATCACTGGACTACCTTTCCCTACTGTAGTTAGGAAGAGGGCTCCAAGGCAGGTTCTTCCTTCTTTCTCCAGCTTTTTCCTTAGCTACACCCTGTCTCGCCATGTCTTTCTATTATTTCGTTTTCTTCCTCATTTTGCTGGAGTGCATTCTTTGGCAGCACAGTGAAAGAGGGTGCATGATAATCTAGTAGGTCTCAGAATATCATCATTCTTTCACTTTAATTGGCTGCTTAGGAAAAAGCAAAGTTACTGCCTCACATGTGTGGTGGAAGTGCCCCCTGGGGCAAAAATGCTCAGCAAAGCTCAAAACACAGAGCAGCAGGAGAACAGACAGTGACACAGAGATGCACATAGCATTATGGATCTGAAGAGTTCAAGTATGTCTACAATAAGTCTCACACCACAATTCTGTGTTGGGAGTTATAACTGAATTGTGCTCTTCCAAAACTCTTGAGGCCTTATGTTTCAAGGTGACGGGGTCTGGAAGGTGAGTGTTCCAGGAGGTAATAAAGATTAAATGAGGTTAGTAGAGACACAGAGAGATGAAAGCATCTGCTAGACAGAAGAAACCAAGCCCACTGGCACCTCGGCCATGACTTCCTACTTTGAGAACTGTGGAGACATAAATTTTATTTATGGCCCTAGTCCATGATGTCACATTATGGCCAGCTGATCATTACAGGGGTCAGTTTTACTTTTCAAAGATACTGTTCTGCTATTCATGAGGTCAAACACCTGTAATCCCAGGATTCTAGGAAGCTGAGGCAGGGAGATCACAAGGGTGAGATCAGATCATGTACCTAAGCAACTTGGTAAGACTGTCTTATAAGTAAAAAGGGGGAGAGATGGAGATGTGCTTAGTACAAAGGCCTTCCATTCAGTACTAGTGGGAGTGGGGAGTTTTCACTGTTTTCCAATAGCCAGGTTCTAACCAGGTTTTCTATGAGGAAACATCAAGGCAGGGATTTTTTCTCTGAAAATTTCTAGGACTTTTTTCTTTTCTTTTTTTAGAGAGGCTCTGACTAAGTCACTAAGTTGCCCAGACTGGGCTCAAACTTGCCATTCTCCAGGCTCAGCCTCCCGGAGGGCTGAGATTACAGGCCTGTGCTGCCATACCTAGTTTAGGAACCTACTTTTACCTTTAGTGCACTGAAATTTCACAATCTAAGATCAACCCTCCCTGGATGTGCATCTAAAATCCACTCCCCCCCCTCTCATTTTCCTCCCCTGGCCCCTCCCCTGATCAGTTTTACTAAGCCACCACTTTTACCTGGGTGTCCTTGAGGCGCTTCTGTCCCCCTTGCGCACTGTGAAGTCCACAGTGGAACCAACACGCCCCCCACCCCCACCCGACTCTGAGCCAGGCTCCATGAGCATGCGCGGAGAGAGCAATGGCGCAGAGCCACGTGGGTCCGTTGTTTGACAACCTCAGTCAGGAGAAACTTCCTGGAATTGTTTCCTTCTATGACCCTCGTTCTTCCCTACGCTTCATCTCTGAAACTCCTTTATTTGGATGGTGGCTGTTTCCACGCAGTTCTTGAATTTTCTTTTATTTCCCATTTTCTTCTTGCGCTCCCTAATGGGAGAGCTCTTCGGTTTTACCTTCCAAACATGCAGTGGAGCTTGTCATTTCTTCTACTGTGCTTTTAATTTTGCAGGAGTTCCTTTCTGTCCTAGGGGTGTTCTTTTTATTTTCACTGAATACCATTCTGTTCTGTTCTGTTTTTTTTTTTTTTTATGAATGTTCCCTTTTCTCTGAGATTATTAATGATTGTTCTTTAAACATAAAGGTGCCCTTTTCCTGAATCATATCTGTTCCCTCTTATGTACCTTCTGTTTGCCTTTATCATTTTTCATGTTGGAACTTTTTTTCCCCCTGGAAAGGGGAATTGAACTCGCGGCCTTCACAAGGAGCTAACTCCCCCTCCCCGCTCCCCCTTCTGTTCTTCTGATCAAGGTCTCAGTGAAGATGTAATCCTCCATTCTCAGCTTCCCAGTGTGCTGGGATCACAGGTCTGTGCCACCTCTCCCAGCTTCATGCTGGAGCATTTTCTTTCATGATAGCCCTTGGCTGTCTACTGCTAAGTAAAATCAGGAGACCATTCTTTGGGGCCAAGCTCCTTCTGTACCAGGTCTCAACATACCTCACCAAAAGTAAGAGTGGAGCTGCTTATCTCAAATTTCTCTGTCTCAAGAACAAAACTAAGTTAGGAGCCGGGGATTTAGCTCAGTGGTTCCAGCACCTGTCTTGCAAGTGCAAGGACCTGGGTTCGATCCCCTGGTAACCACATACCATACTGGATGTGGAGACTCACGCCCAGCAGCAATCAGTACCACATACCACAGTGCCAGGCGTGGTGGCTCACACCTGTAATCCCAGCCCTCAGGAAGCAGAGGCAGGAGGATTGCTGTGATGTGAATTGGAGGCTGAGCTCGGGGCCAGCCTGAACCACAAAGCCAGACCCTGTCTCAAAAAACCTAAAAAGAAAGAAAGAAAAAAGAAGAACAAAACTAAGTTATTTGATCCTGGAAGAAATCAGAGAGAGAGAATATCCAACTTTCCCAAACTGGACTTTCTATGCCAAGTGGCATGATTATGAAGTTCTCTCTCTTTTAATTCTTACAGAAAAAAAAAAAAGTAACCTTAACTACTTTAACAACGGATGGTAACCGATCAACCCTTCTCCTATTGTTCTGACTGGAAGGAAAGTTTGAAATAACTGAACTTTGTTCCTTGTTCCTCATGTCTGCTCTTTTATCCTTACCCTTTTCTACCTATAAAATAAAGCTGTTTCCTAGCTCAATCGAATACTCACTCCTTTTGATGGAATCAAATGTTGCCCCATTCTGCAATCACAAAATAAAGTCGATCTGTGTCTTTACATCATCACTGGGCGGACACTAGTCACGTGGACTAGCCGAGGGCTGAGCCCCCAGGTAGAACCTGTGAGCCCGTATACTGTGACCTCACACGGAAGATGGCCTGCTGGGCCTCTTCAATGTAGGCACCATCCAGGTGTCAAGATCTTTAACTCATCTCTTAGGGCTGGTCAGGTCCACTGATAGGAGGCTGTCAGCAATGCCTGGCCTTACTAAAGGCTGAGGACAGGACTGGGTGTGGTTTCTGTTTTCAGGTTGTACTGTGTTTATCCGTTTTATTTCAGTACAGTTCATCTGTGTACATTTGGACTAGTATCCCCTGCCCACCCCAAATCATACCTCCTTTACAGATTAGATGAGAAATATCCCCCAAAGGCCCATGTGTTTATATATGGGGCTTCAGCAAGGCGATGAGATATTGGGAAACTGACCTCATCAATGGATTAATCCATTCATTACTTCACAGCTGAAAGCATCAGGAAGTGGGTCCCAGTTGGAGGAGGCAGATCACTGGAGTTGACCTGGAAGGGCACATACTTGTTCCTGACTCCTTCTCATTCCAGCTGCCTCGCTCTCACTCTGCTTCCTGGCTGCCATGAGGTGAGCATCCTTCCTCCACCACACCCTTCCGCTATGATGTTTCTGTCTTGGAACGGCCAAGCATGGACTGAATCATATGAATCCGTGAGCCAAAAAAGAAGCCTCTCCTCCCTCAGGTTGTATATGTCAGGAATTTTGTGCTAGCAATGATAGTAAATAATAAATATTTCATAACTTATTGAGATGAAGGAAAAAAGTTGTAGGATATGCCTGGAGGGAAGAGGAGATAAGAATCCAATTTGCTTTTCTGTCTCTTTCGATTTTTATTTTGCCACAGTGTCACCCTTACAGTGAAGCTGCTGAAGTACTGTAGAGTTCTTGGGTGCCCTTCACTCGGTCCCTCCACAGGAACAACTTACGTAGTCAGAGCAGAAATGACCAGAACCAGGACACTGACACAACACTGTTGACTAAACTTCACATGTGACTCAGATTTTACCAGTCTGATATGCCCTGGGTTTTGTCATGTACAGTTCTATGCATTTTGTAATCTGTGTAGATTTGTACAACTACAACCGCAATCCAGATAGAGACAGGTCCACCAGAAGGTAACACCATGTGGAAATAGAGCTTTTGAAATGGAACGAAGCTAAAATGAAGTTTTCAGGGTCAGCCTGTTGTAATATAGCCATGGTCCTTAAGAAGGAAGGGTTGGGACACAGTCACATACAGGGACAGTCATGGAAATATACAAGGAGAAAACAGTATCTCAAGCCAAGGGGAGTGATCTCAAAATAAGCTACCCCTACCTACCCCTGTATTGCAGACTTCCGGTCTTCAGGAATGTGACAAAATTAATTTCCATGGTTGGACCACTCGGTGTGTGCTACTTTTGCTATGGCAGCATCAGCAAAGCAGTTCAGCTGGGGCTCAGTTTTGGGAAGGCTTTACCTACAAAGTATGTATCTTTAATAGTTATAAAACCATTCAGACTGTCTATCTCAAGTAGGTTTCGTAATTTGTAGGTTTTTCAAAGAATTAGTCCATTTTACCTACATTAACAAATTGATGATTGCAATGCCTTTTGTGGTAGAATCTTACTGCTCTTTTGATTTCTGTGGGGTAGAGAGTAATGCCCCTCTTCACTGCTGATAGTCACCATTTGTGTCTTTTTCTCTTTTAATCTCGGTCAGCCTCATTAGAAGTTGGTGGTTTTACTGGTTGTTTCAGAAAAATAGCTTTTTATTTCATTGATTTCATTCTATTTTTGTTTGTTATTTAATTGATTTTGGCTCTCCTCTTTATCATTTCCTTTCTTCTGCTTGCTTTGGGTTTATTTTGACCTCATTTTCCTAGTTCCTTGCTGTGGATGTAGATTTTTTAAATATATTTTTATTGCATACTGACAAATTATCCTTATATATCTTTATAGGTACAAAGGGCACTATGATAGGTGTCATGACGTGGAACAGTTGGACTGAGCTAATGAACAAATCCATCACCTCTGATGTTCTTCGTGCATTCTTCTTGTCTAACCGGAGACACTGGACTCTTTAGCCACCAGCTCCCCACACCCTACCCTCAGCCTCAGGTAATCACCACCCTGCTCTCTACTGCAGTCTCAATTATTTTAAATTCCACATAGAAATGAGAACACATACTGTCTGACTTTCTGTGCAGGATTTATTTCGCTTAGCACAATTTCCTTTAGGTTCAACCATGCTGTCACAAATGACAAGATTTCCAATCTTTTAAGGCCAAATAATATTCCTTCGTGTACTTTTATCATATTTTTTATCCATCCATTGTTTGATAGACATTTAGGTTGATTCCTCATTGGGCTACCATGAATACTCTTGCAGTAAATATGAGGGTGCAAAGACATTTCTTGGCATACTGATATATGTGTCGGAACAGTGAACATCAGACAATAAAGAACCACCAGATCTTTGAAATGGGAAACAATGAGATGGACCCTGTGCTTGCCCCACTTTCCCGTCTAAGGGAACTTTCCAGGCTGTGGTACCTGGTGACAAAGCCCAACAGAGGTCAATGTCCCTCAAGTTGAGACTATAGGCTGGGAGGCCAGGAAAGCTATTAAGCTAAATTGCATCAACTGGATTGGTGTGGGAGCCAGTGAGAGGATCAGTAACACACACTTCTGGGTATACCTGGACTGTCACAGAGATGTGACCTAGACCCTTTCCCGTTCCTCCATAGCACTGTCCTCCTGCTCTGCTTCCTAGCCACCATGAACTAAGCAGCTTTGCCCGCCATGTCCTTCTACCTGATGTTCTGCCTGGAAGCCGCTGTCCATGGAATGAATCCTCTGAAACAGTGAAATAGATTAAATCTCTCCTCTTTAATTTGTGAGTATTGGGCATTGTGTCTCAGCCAGGGAAAAGCTTCTGTGTCACATCTCTGTAACAGTGATGTTGCCACAGTCATCCTAATAACCCAGAAGCTGCTAAGTGACTAGCAGGAGAGGAGCATAGACAGGGTGGATCCACTGGGCAAAGAGACAAGTCTCCTGGGTGGGGGAGCCACAGAGTGTGCCACATTCAAGCATGCTGTTCAAAAGGGCACACATCTAAGACCTTGGAAATTGTTTATTTCTGGGGTTTCTCATTTAATATTTCCAGACTGTGCTCAACTGGGACTAAATGAAACCATGATAAACAGAATTACAGGAAAGGGAGCATAAATACATCAGGCTGTGATTTAAAACAAGATTTTAAAGAATAATAGGCAGCATGGAAAATACTCAGAAGACATTTAAGTAGAAAATATAAACTAAGATTGATAATTCCTGTTGTTAAAAGAAGTATAATTTGTATAGATATAAGGCCAGGGAGAGAGCTCAGTGACACAGCATCTGCCTGGCAAGCACAAGGTCCTGAGTTTGATTCCCAGTACTGGGAAAAATGTTGTATGAATATAGCATATATTTGTGTGTAAGCCTGGTTATCTCCAGGTAATTGAACTTATTGACTTCTTTATGTTTGCCTGTATTACCTAAATATTATGCAATGAATACGATTCTTTAAATATATAATATGTCCTTTTAGCAAGTTTAATTTCTGCATACTTTATATATGGCTTATGGGACTGAAAATAACTTTCTCTAATTTTAATATCATGTTTTCAGTCCCAGTGTGTTTGTCTGTTGGAAGCTTTCCTTGCTGTGCAAATGATTAAGCTCACAGATATTCCTCTGAACTAAAGAAAATATTTTCAATGTGATCATTATGTATACCTAAAACATACCAATAAAATTAATTAACAAAAAAATAAAATAATCAAACATCAAAACAAACAAAAAAAAGATTTTAGATCAGCCCAGAAGAGGAAAGAGGCCTAACACCCCTTCCCAATGTGTGTGTGTGTGTCTGTGTGTGTGTGTGTCTGTGTGTATGTGTGTGTGTCTGTGGCTGTGGCTGTTCTAGACTTGGTTGAAACAATGCTCAAGGCCCATCCTAACAGTCTAAGCTGTTGATCTCTATGGTGGAGAAAGGAATACTTAATGGCAAGGAGCCCCAGGAAGGAATTTTCCAGACTTACAGGCCAGATTCCACATGAGGAGGTCCTGGGCGGGCCAGCTAAGGACAAGAGCTACACCAGGAAAGGGACCAGGCTGGGCTGGCTGGCTCCACATCCCATAAAGGCACACACCTAGCTGTAAGATACACATTAGACTCGAAGTCATTTTTCCATTGCTATTCATCAATGGAAAAATCTGCTAAGATGTATGTAGAATTTTGTTTTTCATGCTTTGTTCAGTACATATATGTCATAGTTACCATGTGTGGGTAAGTTTAGTTCCAGCGGGTTGTAGTGTAGGAGGGAAGGACATATATGTTCATTGCAGGAGTGAATGACGTTGATTAGTATACAAGTCAGCTTTCCTGACACTGGAACAAACTACTCAGGCACACACACACAGAGAAAGAGAAGGTTATGTGGCTCACAAGACTGGCTAGCTCCAAGGCCGGAAGGGTGCCACAGAGGGACGAGCTGCTCGCCCCATGGCAGCCAGAAAGCAGAAGCAGAAAAATCATACCTTTTCAGGTCTCACAACAGTGAGCACCTTGGACCAGGCCCTGCCCTCACAGCACCTCGGAACAGGCCCCGCCTCCTCACAGCATCTCGGACCTGGCCCCGCCTCCTCACAGCGCCTCGGACCAGGCCCCGCCCTCACAGCAAACTCAGGCATGAGGTCGTCAATGGGTGGATCTACCCAAGACTACAGCGTCCCATGATTCGATCGCCTTCTACACACGTGAGAGTTGGGAAACACTTTAGATTGAAACGGTAGCGATTAGGAAAGTTGTGTCCGTCGAAATATATTCGGTCTCAAGTTATAGGACATCCAAAGCACAAATGGCTTTAAATTACAGATTTTTCATTATTAATTTGGAAAGTGTAAAGGGAAGGCATTCTGGTGAGGTTAACAGCAAGGCTACTGAAATGGCCTGTATAAAAGAATAAAGTCCAGCAGCCGTGGCAAATACACAAATATAAAGTAATTGAGAGTGTATACAAAGATGAAAACAGTGCGTTGTGGAGTTGATATCACAGGTAAAGACCTGTAGAGAGGTAACAGCATAAAATTTAAAGAGGAGAATGGGAAATATACTGTTGAAAGTATATGTCAACTTGAATAATGTCACTTGATATCTTCAATAAATCCTAGTGGGACTACTGAAAGTTTCAGAAAGTGTTAATGGGCTAAAAAAAAAAGACATAAAATGGAACATAAAAATAATTATTAAACCAAAAGAAGGCAGAAAAAGAAAAAAAGGAAGAAAGAATAGATGAGACAAATAGCACATGGAAAGATGATAGATTTAAACTTAAAATAATATTATTAATTGTTCTACAAAGCAAAAGTAGACAGATTGGGTTAAAAAAAAAAACCCTCTAGATCTAATGACATATTGCCCTTAAATTACACATTAGTGTAAAAAGAAGGAAATATGAAGAAACAAAAATAACTAAGTTAGAAAGGATGTAACCACATAACATAGTCAAAAGACATCTAGATGAGTGCATAAATATCAGGTCAAGTAGATTTTGGAGCACAGATCACCAAAAAGGTTACCGCATGATGATAAAGGAGCTAATTAAGCAAGAAGACATGATTGTTCTGAGTGAGAAGACAGTGAATAACAAAGGCTCCAGATGCGTGGAGCACAACTCAAAAGACTGCAAGGAGAAAGTGGGAAATCCACCATGATAATCAGATATCTCAGAATCTCCATAGCACATTGCATATCACTTTGAGGCGCATAGAGAATATTTATCAACATAGATCATGTCATAGGATATAAAGCACATCACAATAAATGCAGAAGGATTCAAGGCATACACCAAAGGGAGGGACCAGGAAGGGACGAAGACGGTGATGTCACATCATAGTCAACAGATATCATAAGTAAAATAAGGAAACGTTAACTTTATGTGAATAATCTGAATCACTTAGAAGAAATGAGCAAATTCCCTGAAAATCACAAAGCTCACTCAAGAAGAAACACAATCTAAAAAGCTTATGGCAAAGAAATTTAATTTTCACTTTGAACTTTATGTAGTGAAATTTCTAGGCTTAGATGACTTAATATGATGAAGAAATAAAATCAGGCCGGGGATTTAGCTCAGTGGTTCTGGTGCTTGTCTTGCAAGCGCAAAGGCCGGATTCGATCCCCGGTAACCACATACCAATACTGGGCGTGGAGACTCACACCCAGCAGCAACCAGTACCACATACCACAGTGCCGGGCGTGGTGGCTCACGCCTGTAATCCCAGCACTCAGGAGGCAGAAGCAGGAGGACTACTGTGATGTGAGTTTGAGGCTCTGCTCAGAGCCCACCTGAACTACAAAGAGAAACCCTGTCTCAAAAGAAATAAAATCAATTCTATTACTCAGTTCCTACAAAAAATTACACGAGGGAACACATATCAATAATGACTCCAGCCTTATTCAAATAGCAAAACTAGACAAACTCATTAACAGAAAATAAAACTATAGCTCTATACAGAAGCAAAAAAAATAATGAAAATTTAAGAAATTGAATCCAATTTGAGATTTAACATGATGTAACAAGTGAAGTTTAACCCAAGATTGCTGACCTAGATTTGCTGTTGAAAATTAACGAACATAATTTTGCATATTAAGTCTAAAAAACAAAAACTATAGTCATCCTAACAGATGCAGAAAAGCATATCAACAATTCCAACCTCCTTCCCTAATCTAAAAAGTTACAAAATATTAAGATCAGAAGGAAATTTCCTAAACCTAATAAAAAGCATCTACAAAATATCTGTTGCTACCATTGCACTGAATTGTGAATAAATAGTTTCCTTGAAAAATCAGAAAGATTGTAGTCACTTCTACTGGTGTCACTTCTATTTGACATTGCACCAGAATTTCTAAGTAGTGGAAAAGAAACAAAAATTATTATCCAGGTGAGAAGGGAAATTAGAGCTGCCTTTGTTCAGATACATAATCGATGGAATTGACAAAGGAGCTGCTGAAATTAAATGAGTTTGGGTAGGTTGCAGGATAGATGAGTAAATACATGAAAATTCATTTCTATAGATAGCAATTAGCAACTGGAAATGAAATAAAATATAGTATCATGAGCATGATATCAAAAATATGAACTAAGATTTATACATATAAACATTTGTCCAGCTGAAAACTATAAAGCCTTGTTGAGAGAAATTAAAGAATACACAATAAATGGAGAAACATATTTCAATTATCAGTCAAGTGTCAATACTCTTAATATGGCAACTCTCCCCTACACTAATGTATAGATTCAAAGCAATACCCATCAAAGTTCCAATAACACTTTTGCAGAAATGGCAAAAGCACTTCTCAAATTCTCGTGGAATTCCCAGAGGTCCGGGGCAGTGTTGGCAGCATTAAGGAGAACTCTTTTGTTCTGATTTCAAAAATTATTATAAATACACAGTAATCAAGATATGACATTGGACTAAAAATAGACAAAGCAACTGACAGAACACGAAATAGACGAACATATATATGGATGCCAATTTTGTGTAAAGATTTAACTTTTGGGGGAGCAGTTTCAGGTCCGTAGAAAAGCTGTACACAAAGTACAGAAATTGCTCACATGCCTTCCCCGGACGACAGGCTCTTCCATCGTCAACAACCCTCCGGAGTGGCAGTTTTTCTTTTTTTTGAGACAGGGTCTCACTTTATAGTTCAGGCTGGCCCTGAGCTCAGCCTCCAACTCACAGCAATCCTCCTGCCTCTGCCTCCCGAGTGCTGGGATGACAGGCGTGAGCCACCACGCCCGGCACTGTGGTATGTGGTACTGGTTGCTGCTGGGCGTGAGTCTCCACGCCCAGTATTGTTATGTGGTTACCGGGGAATCGAACCCAGGTCCTTGCACTTGCAAGACAGGCATTGGAACCACTGAGTTTAATCCCCGGCCCAGTGGCAGTTTTTTTAACACCTGGGGCTTCACTGCTACATCTCAATCACCTGAAGTCCATAGTGTACATTGGGGTTTTTGTCGGTGTTGTAAATCCTGAATTCAGACAAATGTACATGGATGGACAGCCACCATGACTATACTTTCAATACCCTGAAACTCCTCCATGTTCTTCCTGTTTATCCTCCTCCAGCCCCTCACCACCACTGTTATTTATATCGCTCCCCTAGTGTGGCTCTTTCTGGGTATCACATCATTGATATCACCCAAGAGGCAGCCTTTAAGATTGGCTTCTTACGCATTTCAGATTCCTCTATGTCTTTTCATAGCTCGTTTCTTTGTAGTGGTGAGTGAAATTCCACTGGCGCGTTGTATCATAGTTTCCCCACTTGCCTATTGAGGGACAGACACCGGGGTTACTTCTAAGTTATATCGATCATAAGTAAAACTGCTGTAACCAGGACTGTGTGTGTAAGCTTTGTGTGGACGTGTTTGCAGCTCCTCTAGGCAGGGACCCTGTGGTTGCTGGGTCACACAGTAAGTGTATGTTCAGTTCTGTAGTGAACTGACTGGCCAGAGCGGCTGGGCCATTTTCAACTGCCATCAGCCACAAAGGAAAGTTCCCGCTGTCACAGCCCAGCCAGCACAGGCCCTCCATGTCCCAGCTTCTAGCCATTCTAGTCGGTGTGCGGCAGCATCTCACTGTAGTTTAATTTGCATTTCCACTATGACTTATGATGCAGAGTATCTTTTCATATGCTTATTTTCCATCCATAAATCTCATTTGATGAAGTGTCTGTTAGGATCTTTGGCCCATTTAAAATTCTTATTAGTTTGTGTTCTTATTAGTTTTTATTATTTAAAGAGTTCTTTGTCTATTTTGGATAGCGGTCCTTTACCAGATGATACATTCGTGAATATTTTCTCCTAGTCTGTGCCTTGTCTTCTCATTCTCCTGAAACAGCTGATATTTATAAAGGCAACTCAAGGATAAAAAGGTAAAATGAATGTGTCTTGAATCTCAACCTCTCATGAATAATACTAAGATGTGGGGTTTCAGGAGGTAACAAGGTCATGCACAGAGTCTGTGGGAATAAAACTACTATGTTTACAGACAAGCCCCTGGATTGTCACAATCCCATGAAAAGGGGTCATTTATGAGGAATGGATCCCCCTTAGACACTGAATCTGCCAGCACCTCGATCTCAGAATTTCCAGCCTCCTGAATTTGGAGAAATAAACATTTGCTGTTTGTGATACTTTTGTGATAGCAGCCGAACACACTGACAGTCGGTTAATATTGCATTTGCATCGGAAAGATTCCGCAGGAGGGCTACACACACACACACACACACACACACACACACCTACACATGCGCACACATGCACATACACACACTGTATATCTGTATGTAACAGATATACAGACATCAAAAAGCCTCGCTTCAAAGATTTAATTTGTCCAACACTTCACTTCGAAGCCATCACAGAAAACTGGGATCCTGTCACCCCCATCACCCTGTCTTCTCAGGAATCTAGACAGTGGTTTAGACAGAGATACCCCTGCCACTCCATCAGACTTGGGAACCCAGAAGCCAGGGACAGGAGTCGCTTCACAGGAAACCACGCACCCTGCTGTCCAGCCCAGGCCCTGTTCTACAACAGGAATGTCCACTCACACTGCCCATCTCCAGGCAGGAAAAGCTCTCTGACCACTTTCCAACTCTGCTGTGAGCTGTGAGTGCTGTGTGTGTAAGATGTCGCCTCTCAGGAGAACAGAACAGGAGGAGACTGGTGGGAACTGATCATAAGTAGGAATATAATTCCTGTCTTCCCTTTGGACAGAATTAAATGCTTTTCCATTCACTTGTGGAGTCCATCTATTTCTGATGAGAAAGGTGCTCTGTCCGGGGGAGCTGTACAGCAGGAGGATCAGAACCCGTCCTGGACCCGTGTTTTCACACTGTTCTGTGGCAGTGATGAGACGGGCTGTTAGGAACCCAATGAGGGAAGCATCACATAACGCCGGGGCATTTTATTCCACCTCATTTCCATTTGTACCTGAAGGAAATGATCATCTTAATGGCCCCGGGAGAGTGGCTGTCAAAGGCACGTTTCAAAATGAGAGAAAGTGGTCTGTGGGGCTGAGGGGGCAGGGACTCTGGTCCCATCACTGATTCAGGGGACCCACACAGTCCACAGGTGAGGGGCTGGATGGGCTGCTCCGCCAGAGCTGCGTCCAAATTTCTGGGGGAGTCTTGGAGGTCCCAAAGCTCACGTCCCGAGGCCCTTTCCCAGCATTCCCTGGAGCCCAGCTTGTCTTGGCATCCTTCAGCCCTGCTTGGTGGTGAGTCAGCTATGAGCACAAAGGGATAGGAGGATGTTTACCTGCAAAGCCCAAGGTGAGATTTCCTCTAGCTCTTTGGTGAAACAATAACCAAAACCAAGACTTCCATGGAGGAGAAAGAGTGGAATCCAGACCCAGACAGAGGAGTAGACTGACCTCACTGGTCTAGATTCAACAACTTCATGGTCTACAGCATTCCTCACAATGTCTGGGTCAGTTTTAAAATGTGAGTGATCCTAGTAACATACAGGGAAGACCCCGATCAAGTCACATGCCCAAGGTACCTCAGAGGTCACCAAACTATTGGTGTGGTGGTAGTGCAGCTGGACTGGGGCGTTCTTGTGGATCCCCACATATGTGACCCCCTCACAGTGAAACCTGCACTGGGCCTCTTTTCCTCCCCTTCTCCTCCAGCACCAGCACAGCAATGGCTGAAATCCTACAATTCCTCACCCGGAAGCAAATTATTTAGGATCCTTTTCACCTCCCCTCATCTTTACCACCAGCAGCAAAGCTCCAAAGGATAAGATGAGTTTTCTGAGGCCAGGGAGGAAGTGGAAATTGGTTCCCCCACTCCTCTAAGGAGTCCAGCTCTGTCTCCGAATAGGGCTATAGTGATGGGAGGCTAAAGCTAGGAGACGGTGACATGTCACAATGGGAAAATGGGCTTCAGTGTTTGGATGAGTCTTCTGCAAAACAGCAACTTGATGCTGCCTCAGGACCCAACAAGCTGGTAAAGAAAGTCTCCTCGGTGTCTTCAGGACAGATCAATCCTGTGTCCTCCACATGCTCCTAAGAGAGCATATCAGCCAGGGTTTGCCAGGTTATGCCACAGAGAGAAACATCCCCACTGTCTCAGGAGTTTAGCTCCACAGAGTCTTGCTCCTTACTTGTTGGCTTGGTGGTGGCTCTGGTCCAAGTGTCTCCATCCTGGGGACACAGCTGAAGGCAAAGTCTCAGTCTAGGCCATTGTCTCAGCAAAAAAACAAAAGCTGGCAAAAATATTCACTGGCATGATTGTTTATTTGTCATCTTAGGAACTGAACCTAGGACCTTCACACTGAACTACATCTGCAGCCTTTATTTTAAAGTAGGGTGTTATGGGGCGTTAAGGTGTTCAAACTTGGGATCTTCCTGCCTCTGCCTCCCAGAATGCTGGGATTACAGACAGATGTGCACCAACACATCTGGCTCACTGGGGGATTTTTGTTTGGGTTTGGTTTGTTTGTGTTGCTAAAGGTCAATCCAAGGGCCTCACATGTGCCAGACAAGCACTAGAACCCTAAGTGTACCTCCGGCCTGCTAGCTGGTTCTTAAAACTTTCTGGAATCTAAGACATGTCACAAATGCCACCAGCCACAGTGAGTCAAACACCCACCCCTGAAAACCACAGGAAGGAAGTGGGCACTTCCCCTAGGAGAGGACAGCAGCGAACAGATCTGTCCAGAGAGAGACGTGGGTTTGGGACTGAGGGCATATAGTCATCCAAAGGGGCCCTTCATCTGTTAATGTCACATATTGGGAAAATATCAAAGACACTAAAACACCATGATGCCAATCTGCTGGAAGGAAACTGCGCTATGGAGAGGATGACTCAGTCCGGAGTGTTCTCATCGCACATTGGTGCATCATCTTCACATAATAAATTGGCCCGGCTCAAACTCAGAAAACCATTTAGGGCCTTTCAAAACCCAAAGAGATGCCAAGGCATTTTGAAAAGGGCCATTAGGAATAGACGTGGCAAGTTACCTCTGACTTATTAAAAAAGAAAATGATTTTATAAATGAGTCCATTACAAAGCACTCATGAGATATTAGGGCGCTGGGAATCGGCCGCATAGGAGGACCGGGGAGCTAATTAGGCAGCGCCAAAGGAAATAATTCCGGGCTCCCCCTCAGCGGTCAGGCGGCCTTGGCCTGGGCACCGCTGGAGCTGTGCATGGCAAGGGGCAGAGAGGGAAAGGCTGGACTTCGGATCCTAAAATGCTGCCAAGGCTTAGTCCCAGCCTGGTGCTGCTGAAGGACCTTTAATGGGTGGGACGGGCAAGAGGTCTTTTGGTCATTGGGGCCTGGCCTTAAAGGGACAGTGACACCTCAGCCCCTTGCTGTTTCTCTCTTTGCTCCCTGTTCCGCTTGAGTTCACTGGGTTTCTTTCTCTCTTCCTTTCTTTCTCTCTCTTTCTTTTTGTCACCATGTGCTACTACCATAATGTGCTCCTTGTCACAGGTCAAGGTGACAAGGCCAACAAAGACAGACTGGAATCTAAAACTGGGAGCAAAATACATCTTTTCTGCTTTATAAATCAATCTTCTCAGGCATTTATTCCAGGGACTGGAAACCCATAAGTACCATGTGCTTGGAGTGACACTACAGCTACGTGCACACTGCAGAAGTGGCCACAGCAGAACCTGATGAGGGCTGCTCGGGTGTAGGATGCCATGGCTGTGAGTTGTAGGTGCTGGAACACAAAATACAACCATGGGTGGTTGGGGTCCTGTGTGTTAGGGGGTGCGGCAGCCAGAGGGACAGTCGTGGGAAATGAGACTAGTAAGAGGCTGACATGCTTCTGATGGGTGGCCGTGGACAGCCAGGGCAATGAAGGTCCCAAAGCCGTGTCCAGAAGCTCAGCTCGGCTGCAGGAAGGTGTGAGAGGCTGAATAGTTCCTCCCCCAGAAGATCCAGGTCCTTCGTTTAGAGACCTGTGAATACTACCTGTGTTAGTGGCCTTTACATTACAGGAACAAAACACCTGCCACTCACAACTGACGGGAGGAAAGATTTGTTTCGGTTCCTGGTTTCACGAATGTCAGCCCACGGTTGGTTGATCCAAGGTGGAACCACCGTGGTTGAAAGGCCTGGCAGAGGACAGTGCTCAACACACGGCGGCGAGGAAATCGAAAAAAGGGGAAAGAGTGAGGTAGGAAGCGCTGCCAACAGGCTCACCTTCAAATGCAGCACCCAGGGGCTTCTCCCTCCTCCTCTCCCACTCACAGCCCAGTCAGCTCGACTCATCAATGAACAGATAACACCGCAGCCTCCGGTCCAGCCACCTCTCTGGGCCCCATCCGGGAACGTGGCCTTATGAGGGACCGAGCCCCCAGGGCACAAGTCAGTAGGGGACAGCATGGATTTAAACCAAAGCACCACCTTAGAGAGCAACAAAGATTTTACAGATGAAAATGGCTGGGGATGTTAAGACAGGAGGGTCTGGGTTATCTGGGCAGGTCTAAATGAACGGTGGTGTTTTATACGAAGGAGACAGAGGGTGACTAAACTACAGAAGGGGAAGAAGGCGGTGTGGGGTTGGCAACAAAGTTTAAGCCATCATACTGCTGCTGCTGAAGACGGAGGAGGAAGAGCCGGTGGGCCCAGGATTGCAGATCTAGAAAAGGGGAGGTCAGGGAAAGATTCTCTCCCAGAAGGAATTTGTCTCTATACTTCAGCTAAGTGAAGCCATTCTGAACTTCCAACCTTCAGACTCGAAATGAATAACTTCATGTTATTTATGCAACAAAGTTTATGTGGCCACAGGATCCAGTACAGAAGCTGAGACTCCCAACAGCTACAGATCAGACCAGAGGACTGGGGGAGGGGCTCTGGAGCTGCCCGAAAAAATACCAGAGCTTGAATTGTTTTAAGCTATCTTGTACTGCAACCTTCTAACTGTCACTGGATGGCATTCTTATAGCATGCTCTTGAAGGACCCATGCAATGCATTCTGGGAATGCTGTGAGAATTGTTCTTCCCAGATAAGAGTGCGAGATTAGTCACAGAGCCAGAGAGGGTAACAAAGACACTGCCATGGCCGGACAGAGGTGACAGGGGTTTGACCAGAAGTGGTGGCAGCAGTCACAGGGACATTCAGATCACAAGATCAGGTTTGTAGAGGATGATGAGTCAGTGGTGTCTAACGCTGCTGGTAAGCAGGGAGAGAGAACTGAGGTTAGGGCGCTTGGCTGAGCCACCAGGACTTCTGTGGCTAAGGGCAGAAAGCTGAGGTCAGAGCTCACAGAGAGAGAAAGAAAGCTAGAGAGGACAAAGAAATGCTCGTGCGAGCCCGAGTCCGTCACTCTAGGAGGCAGGAGGATCACAAGTTCAAGCCCAGTCTGGCCAATTAGTGACTCTGTGAGACTGTCTCACAGAACGTGTAAATGTACAAATGAATGAATGAATGAGTGGTAGGGGGACGTAGCTCATGCAAAAGCCCTAGGCTCAATCCTCAGTACCACAAAAGAAGAAGGAAAGGGGGAGGGAAGGAGAGAAAAAGAAAAGCTCAGAACAGGGCACAGAGATCAAAGGTGCAGAGTCCAGAACCACAGAGGGTCTGGGGGGCTCTGAGGATCTGGGGGTCACACACCGCACCCCCAGACTCAGCAGGGGCTCAGCTGGGAGGAAGCCAGGCAGGAAGGACCCAGTAAGGAAGTAACCAGAAGTGCAAAAAAGCAGCTTTTTAACTTGGCTTGACGTTTCGTTGAACAGAATGGAGGAAAAAAGACAAATTCCCTCATTTAAGACAAAAAGAAATGCGGTGATTTGGAGAACATCTGAAGCAGTGAAAAGAGCCGGCGCTTAGGCTGAGCGCTTTGGCCAGAGGGGGGCGGGCGACTGCGGGCGCCCCCAGAGGAGGAGGCCTGTCTCCGTCCCAGCCCTCGGGGTCAGGGAGCGGCCGCTGGGAGGCCAGCGCCGGAAGTGGCTGCTCCGCGGTAGAACCTGCGCGCACACAAGCACGCCCTTTACTTTTAGCCGTCTTTGAAGGAGGCACTGATTTTCTTCTTGGCATTTTCTTATTTTCCAGTAAAACGAAACAAACACATCAGTTTGAGTAAACACAGCAAAATAAAACGAGTGTATAGAGATGATGAGTTATTTTAACGAAAGAAGTTTAAGTCCTTCCTTTCCTACTTGGTCCCCGTCCCCAGGGCACGGAGACCAGCAGCGTCACATGGGCCCCACGGTGTTCTCCGTGCTGTGAGAATGACATCAGCGTCCCCTCCTCTGCGACAACGGGCTCTTTCCGAGGGGCGCTGCGGAGAGAGGGACGGGATGCCGTGGCCAAAGAAATGACCGATTTGAGATTCTGAGTCATGAATTGTCATAATTAGGAGGCAGACAGGGTGTGCTGCTGTTGTTGCTGCCTGTGCTTGGTAAAAGCTTTGGGAATTAAAATAATAGGCTTTTAAAAGAAGAGCCACCTGGGGCTCTACTTAATGGTCTGCACAGGGCGCATTAGCCACAGACATCCCAGACACACTGGTGGCCAGACTCAAATGTCCCCTCCCTCCGGCAGGGGCATAGGAGGAACCCGGGAGGAGGAAGACAGACCTGGGCAGTGGAAGAGACGAGAGAAGGCGCCCCAGGAAATCACCCACAGGCTTAGGGGATCAGGATGCCTTGCAGAAGCAGGACTTCGCAAGCGCAAAGTAAGTCCTTCCAGGAGGAGAAGGGCAAAGTGACCACACGCTGACCACTCAGTGTGCCCAGCAGGAGAGTCTTCCTGGGACAGAGCCGCTGAGAAGTGGGGTGCCTGGGAAGGAGAGAGGCTAGACCAGGAACGGCCTGCTTTAGAAATGAGACTACGGGATATGGTGATCCCTGCGGGGCCAGCAACACTCGGCTCATCCTGAGCAAGACCCTGGTCTGGCCTGGCCCAGCTCACCTGCATGAGAGAAGAAAGAGAACAGGCTGGGGCCAGCTCTTCCCGCCTCTCAGGCCTCAGGCAAATGATACAGCAAATAACCCAAGTCTTAACACAGGCCCCTGAGTGGGGTCACACAGCCTGGCGCTGTGGGGACCATGTTGTAAAGATATTAAAATGGAGAGACAGTAAAAGCTTGGCCCTGGTTGACATCCCTGAGCCACAGAAGCAAACACAAAGTCCCACACTCCTTGTCATGCAAGATGACACAATGCCCCTGTCCCCCACACACTATAGGTATGGAAGTGGTCCTCGTGGCCCAGTGCTTACCGGAAGACCTTCGTTGGGCTTCTCTATCTTTGTCAACCCATCCCCGACTGTCCTGGCCAGGCCAGGACAAAAGCAACAGCTGGAAGATTTGGGGCTCCAAGAGGAACATGAGTGACAGTTGTCATGGCCGCCCCGAGCGCGTCTTGTCCCAGGGTCTCCCTCAATCATCACTGTAAGAGGAAGCAGTGAGTGGTCTCCTTTCTTACTAGAGCAACATTTGGTCAAAGAGGAGCCATAAGAGCTGAAGGACAGGACAGCAGGATCTGTACACTTTTTCCATAAATGATCTTGGTCCAAGGACAGCCACAGACAACAGGCAAGGGAACACAGGGGGTAGTCCCGCAAAAATTCTTTATTTATGAGTACTAGTCCCTCCTCAGAAATTTCCCATCAACCTTAACAAACGTATCCTTTCATTTTTCCCATTTTCTGACGCAGCTCTGGAAGTCCTCTTTCTTGAGGTCCTTATGAGGAAGGATTCAATACTCAGAGCCTGCTGCTGCAGGAGGCCCTCTAACAGAAAGACAGGCTGGTAAAAACATGACGCTGGGTCCTCATCCACCTTATTCACCGCATCTGGCACCACGTGACTACTGGCTGTTCCTCAAAGTCAAAATGAGCATGACGGGGAAAGACCTTGAATTGATTCCTCAAGGCAGCCAGGACAGCACAAAGGAAGACACTCCTGAGAGGGGACTGCTACAGAGTGGCAAGAACAACAGGATAAGTGTGTTCGAAATGAGTTGAAAGATTTGGGAGGATTCGTGGCCATGCATCTTTTACTGTAATCATTTTCTAAATTTAAACCTGCACTGTATTTTGGACATCAAATTATGGGAAGAGATTTCCTGGGGAGGCTTCAAGGGTTGGAGAGCCCACAGCAGCCATCTGCATGCTGGAACCCGAGGTTCCAGCAGCTTCTCGGTTCAGTCCAAAAGCTGCAAGCTGAAGCTGAAGGCCTGGAAGCTCCCTGCAGAACTGCCGGTGTGAGTCCGCGCCAAAGGCTGCACAAGCTGGAGTCCTGATGTCCACACACAAAGGCAGCAGCGAAAGATGCCCTGGCTCAAGCAGACTGAGCTTGCAAGTGCAGACTGACTTCTTCCTCCTTCCATGTTTCACATCCACCCCGGCCGCAGGCCCACTGGATGGCGCCGCCCACAGTGAGGGTTGGTCTTCCCCAGGGTTTGCCGGTCTTCTCTGGACGCATTCACGGCCACGCCAGCAGTGGGCTCTATGGATCCACACATCCGTCAATCCAACCAAGTTGACAGTCACGGTTAATCTTCTCCAGGGTCTCCTGGAGGCTGGCTGCCTTCTCTTCCCTAGCCCCGCCACCCATACTGGACAGGGCACTGGGCCCAGCACTGAGCAGGGCCTGGGTAGTGCCTGTTAGGGACAATCCTGCTTGGGAGATATAATTACACAGTTAACACTGTGACCGGGCCAAGTGTTCCTGCCTGTGGATGAACTTGGGGACTAGATTCTTCACCTCTGGTAGCAACAGGGACACAGTGGTCCCACATGCTGTGATGCGTCCCCGCAGAACTGCACCAGGATCTGCACCTGCTGTGCTGTCTGCCCGCCCTGTGGGATCTTCATCTGCATGACTTCTCAGGGACTCGCCAGTGTCCGCCCTGCCTCTCTGGTCTTTTGAATGTATGGAATGAAAGATGGCAGCTTGGGGTGGGGGGGGAGCGACAAGCTCCAGGTCAGGGTCCTTGTTGCCAAAAGCTGCCTGGATCAGGCCCAGGCTCACCATCTTCTCTATGCCTCACTTCTGTCTAATTATAATTACTTCGCCATGTGCCGTTGACTCGCAGGACACCAGAACCTAATGTGAAGGTTCTAGTTACGTTCCCTTCCCTGGTCTCTCACAAGTGCCCATCCCCAGCCTTGGTCCCATCAGGCTAAAAGAAGGAGTATCTTTTCTGCTCTGTGCACCGACCAGATGTAAGGATGACAGGCCAGGGTGAACGGACAGACAGATTCGCCTCCTTCGGGCCCTGTCTCTGTATCCAGGCAGCCCTGGGCTTGGCTGAGCCTGGTTGTGGGAGAGACAAATCTCCTTTTTCACATCAAGTCACTGGAATAGGGTTTTATCACTTGCAGTAAAATCTTGCCTAATGCAATAGCACGTTAAATCCAGCCAGCCACTGTCTGCTGCCCGCAGCTGTCTCTCCCGAAAGTCCTGTCTCCAAGGACGCCCTCCCCACATCCTACCAAGCCAGCTGAAGGCAGACCGTGGTCCCTACCAAACCCTGTTGCAGTGGAGACTCAGTTTCCCATATCTGCCTTTGAGGGGACACGCACGAACTACAAACTGCAGCGGGGCCTGGGTCCTGAGCTCGTCTAAGCTCTCACAACGAGGTTGTGCTAAGGCAGTGGGGCCTCCTCTCTTTCTCTCTCCTCCAGGCAGAAGGAAGTTTCCTGCTGGTGCCACGGGAGACGCCCAGGACCCTGGCTGAGAGACACAGCACTCATGCCCGCCCTGCCCCCATCCCTGCCGCGCAAGCCCCTTGCCTTGAAGAGAGAGAGGGGAGGGGACTGAAAAATATTTTAACTTTTCAAGAATCCATTCTCTTTTATTCACCCTCTCCTGAGCCAACAGCTAGAGTAGAAATGTCTAGCAGTGCTCAGTAAAGCCACTCATTAGTTATGAAGGGCGTCTGCATCAACAGGGAGACATTATCGGGGCTCAGGGTCTTTATGGGGATCTGGAGAAACTGGAGAACGTGCGGAGAAGTGGGAATGTTCCCGCTGGAGGTCTCTGCTTTTGCCCCAAAGTGGGCGGTTCCCGCGCTCAGGTCCAGCCGGGCGCAGGTCTGAGGCTGCCGAGGTTTCTCTAACAGCCGGGCCACAGTTCCTGAGATCAGGGAGCAGAGGCCCAGACACACCAGGGCCCTGCACACAGGGAGCTACCATCCACAAACACGCAGCGAATTGTGACACTGAACCAAGACCTTCAAAATAAAAACAATTCTGAAAAAGTGAGATGAGCTGGAAAGGAGACTGAGAAGAGTAAAGGGAAAGGGAAAGGGGGAAAAAATGAAAAGGAAAGGAGGAATAATCAAGGTATATTACACGCAGGTACAAATATAGCAGGACAAAACCCCCTGGACTGTACAAGTAAGATGCCTATACGGGAAAAGGCCTCGACACGAAGGCAGCACGCTGTATTACGTGGAGTGGAGAGGAATTGGTAAAGGACACAGAGTCCAGAGCAGGCCAGTGGCCAGGACGATCCGTCACTGCTAACTCATGTCTAATCAATCCCGCCCCTGGAGGAGCTCCTCAATTTGTATTTAAACAAAAAGCCAAAAAACAGCTGAGCACAATGTAAGGACAACAAAGATTAAATAATCTTTTCGCTGACAAAATAGGCTGTTCTGAATATATTTTAACTTCTGACTCTGGGCTGAATTCCAACAAGCCTAGCATCATCTTTAGGGAAAAGCAGGCTCCCAGCGGCACCAAGTAGAGAACGCATTTCTTAATACCTTTTATTGCACTGTTTTGATATTTTAAAAATACACATCCCCAGATAATTAAAATAATACTACAGTTTTGTTTTCCACCTTTTAAACTTTAGCCTTCTATCGGAAACATCTTCTGTCGATTAAAAAACCCTTAAGCGTGTTACGGCCGGAAGTTTCAGTACGTTAATAAAGCGCAGATTTGGGTGGCAGTGACCCCCTCCCAAGGGTATTTATTCTCTGTCACCTCCTGCAGCACAGGTTTCACTGGTGTTTCGGGGCCTTGGCCTCTGTGTACCCCCTCCCTGCCCTCGAGGAAGTACCCGCTTCCCACGCTGGCCTCTCCTCTTCTGCTGGTCCTAGAGGACCTCAGTCCTCCTGCTTCCGGGGCATCTTGAGTGGCATCTTGACCTCCTCCGTGGCTGTCTGATGCAGCTCCACACCCACATTTCCAGAATGAACCCAGGCTCCCCCAGCCCTGGTCCTCTTCCTCTAGCACCTGGCTCCACCACCCTTCTGCCCCTGCTCAGAAACCAGGAAGTCACCCTTGACCTTTCATCTCTCCACCCTGTCTGACCCTGGCCCAATCCAGTACATGCTATCTACCAGCAAGGCCAGCACCACTGCGACACTGCAAAGGCCACCACCTAGGCCATTACTTCTTGCCTGTCCTAAGAAAATACCAACTCATCGCTTCCATATTTGGCCTCTCCAAGCCATTTTCCAACCTGCTGCTAGAGTGTTCTTATTAAAATGCAAATCAAATCATGTTGTTCCTTAGCATAATTGCTCTGCGGGCCTGGCCTGGCCTCCATGTCCCTGAGTCATCACCCGTTATGTCACCCAGGCTTCCCCGGGTCACCTGGCCTTTCCCACAGCTTCTGTACCATCAGCTCTGGATACGGAGACCCTGGCCGCCCTGCGTGTCCTTCCTTTGAAGGCGACCTTGATGGCCTGGCTGGCACAGCCCTCAGTTCGCTTTGGGGCGCCTATGGGCAGTGTTTGGTGTTTATCATTTATGTCTGCAAATCCTCAACTCTGACGGATGTCTGTCAGCCGACCAGGAGGCTCTGAGGACGTGGCTCCCAGCCATAGTACTAGAGAAAGAGAACAGTCATAAGTGTGTGTGGCCACCCACATACACGCACTGGGGACACTGCAGGTCCTGTGCCCGTCACATTCTTTTGGTCTGCAGGTGATTCTGAGTGTGGGCCCAGGGCTGAGAGCGTAGCATCACCCACAAGCCAGCTGGAGAACAAACCCTGCTTCACAGCGCGCTCGGGCTGGCGGGCACTGGGGTGGGCCCAGCAGCCTGCCATGTAGTAACTCATGAAGCTGTCCCCCAAATTACAAAAGGGCTGGGGAAGATAGCTAGGTGTAAAGGCAATGGGTTCAACCCTTAGGCCACATTAAAAAAGTATCATTGAGATATATTTCACTTACCATAAAATTTGCCCAGTTAAATGAAAGTTAACAGTGGGTTTAGCACCGCTTAATTCCTTTTTTCATCCTACAGATGCAACTCAAGTACTGGCAACTACAAAAGTCTCTCTAAGTGCTGCAATATTTCAGAAATTCTGGTATGCTTTTTGTTTTCCTTTCTCCAAAGTCCTCTCTACTTTGTCTTATGATTTCTTTGACCGTTTGGCTACTTAGAATTTTAGCTCCTGCGTATGTCTTGATTCTTTTTCCCATTGCTGATTTCTAATTCCCTCCTGCATGATTTCAACCCTTTCAGATCCACCGAGACTTACTCTCCAGGCTCACACGTGACTTACCCTCCAGCCTCACACGTGACTTACTCTCCAGCCTCACATGTGACTGTCCTGCAGGACTTGGTGATCAGATGTCTGTGGTGTTCTCTGAAGATGAGGTGTGGCTGGTTATAGTACCGTTCAAATCTATGTCCTGGTCCATCTTCTAACTAGTCCTATTACTGCAAATGGGGCATATACGTCTCAGACTATTGATTGCTTAAGTGTCTTCATCCCATAAACTAGCAGCAGGGTTTTTAATTTTTTGGATTAAAGGCCTCTGCTTTTATGTTTTGGGGCTCTGCTGGTAGGAGCACTCACATTTATAATCACTGTAAATTGGTCCTCTCAATCATCACAAAATATATTCTGCTTTTAGCAAAAATGTTTTTCTCAAAGTCTACCTTTTTACGTATTGGTATGGCCATGCCAGCTCTCTTTGGGAGATTGCTTTCATGGTATACTTCATCCATTCTTTTACTTTATTTGCCCCTATCAGCCTCTTGAAGACAGCATATAGTTGTATTACTGTTTTAACCCATTTATTATTACTTCAGTCCATTCTGTCATTTCTGTCTGAGACCTAATAGTTCTAAAAAATAATATTTACCCTATCATGTAGGCTTTATGTCTCTTTCTCTTTTTTTTTTTTTTCAAGTTTTTTGAGACAGAGTCTCACTTTATAAAGTTATAGTTCAGGCTGGTCTTGAACTCAGCCTCAAACTCATAGTAATCCTCCTGCCTCTGCCTCCTGAGTGCTGGGATTACAGGCATGAGCCACCACGTCCAGCATTTGCAGTATGTGGTTGCCAGGGATCGAACTCAGGACCTTTCGTTTGCCAGGCAGTTGCCAGAACCACTCAGCTAAATCTCGGGCCCATGTCTGACTTTTTAAAAATGTCTTACGACTACGTAGTTCCGCTCTTCCATCATCACCATCACTATCTTTGTGTCAAATATTTTCTGGCATATCTGTTTCATTTCATTTCTTATTCCTTTTTTTCACCCTTTATTTCTTTTATTAAAAAAATTTATTCTCCTAGTGGTTGTCCTGAGGGTTACAATTAGCATCTTAGAGCAATCTATTTTGGATTTATATCAGCTAAATGTCAATAGTTGCTGTAATATAGTTCGTGCATTTTATTTCATGCATTCATCTCCTGCTCACTCCTTCATGCCATTATGATTATATAAATAATATACATCACGAATCTATGATGTAATTTTTAAATATATAAAACATCTTTACTGAACTTTACTTCTTGTTAATCTGCCATGTCGTACTGTCTGCTTTTTTAACAAGGGTTGGCCTTGACTGTCTATTTTACCTCACTGTCTTCTGGCCTCAAGATTTCTAATGAGAAATCACCGCTAATTTTACGAAGAATCAGTAGTTTCTTTTAGGGATGGTCTGCAGCTCAGTGAAGCCTCAATGTCAGGGTGCTCAAGTTGGTTGGTTTTAGTTGTTTTTCCTACTCTCATTTTTTTAGAATAGAAAATTTCACTTAGATCCTCACTCTGTTGCCTTGGAAACTGATCTGATGCCATTTTAATCACACAGTTAACAAGTTTGACATCCTATACAGCAACTTCTTCTCATAGATTTTTTTTCCTAAAATTTCTGAACTAGTTCCATGTATTCTATTTTTTTTTTTTTTTTTTTTTTTTTTTTTTTTTTTTTTTTTTTTTTTTTTTTTTTTTTTTTTTTTTTGGTACTGGGGATCCAACTGTGGAATTTATGCTTGCAAAGCAGGCGCTGGAAACACTGAGCTACAACCCCCGCTCTCGTCCTACCCATGTGGCTAATTCCTCAACTTAGTGTTAGAAGCATTTGTTTAAACATCAAAAAATAAATTTCATTGAAAATGGAAATGATATTTTGTAAACAGGAAACCTTCTTAGCACAACCAGAGTTCCATTCCACTTTTGTACTCTTAGCAAATTTCCTCATTTTCCCGTGTACAGTCCATTATATTTTCTTTAAGGCATTTTATATTTTCTGCTGTGACTATGAGCCAGGATTAATGTTCCATGCCACTATTTATTTTTTTCAGTAGGAAGCAGAAAATCAGTATGTTCTGGCGTGAATGGACAGTCAGGTATGTTCGTAAAGCCTACGGCTCAGAGGCTCAATCCTCCTCTAGGTGGGGACATTTCTGTTTTCTTCCCATTTGAAGCAACAAGATACCTCCCTTCAAGCTGAATCTCCAGGGAGACTTCAGTTCACAATAAACTGAGGCTGCGCTGACTGTAGGGGCTGAGAGCTGGGCCAGCCACGTAGCCCGGCCCTCCGCTTGCTCTCACGGCAGCCCCTACAGATGTTCCCAACATCTGGCTGCCTGGCTGGCCACCTACCCAGGAGCCCATCTGCACTTCCTCCGGTTCCTCAGGGTGAACTCTGGCTGCTTCACACTTCGTTCTACTGGAAGGTGTTTGTTTTCCAGGGAATTGAACCCATGACTTCCATGCTGATCTACATCTCCCACTTTTTTATTTTATTTTTTTAAATTTTGAGATGTGATGTTTCACTAAGTTGCCCAAGCTAGGTTCCAACTTCTGATCTTCCTGCTGCCAGCCTCCCAGACTGCCGGGACTGCAGGCTTGTGCCACTGGCCCTGGCTGAAGGTGTTTTTCATTTCTCTTCAGCAATCAGGGAGCAGTGAGATTCTATCTCACTGCCTTTGATCACCTGACTGCCGTGAAGTCAGGACAGGAGACCACGCGGAGCCTGAAGATGACACTTTTTCCCTATCCCAAAAGTGACATAATAAAAAACATACATTTGGCCCGGGGATGCAGCTCAGTGGCACTGTGCACCTGCGTGACAAGCACAAGTCCTGAGTTCAGTCTCCAGTAACACAAAAGAAAAAAAAGAAACATCTATTTAGTCTCTGTCCCTGTGTCCTGGCCCAAAACTGCAGGCCCCTTGTAATTTCCAGAACACTCAGTGATCTTTTCTTCTCCCATCTGGCGTTTCCCCAGTCCCGATGGATGCTGTAATGAGGCTGGCTCTGGCTGGGCTCCTGGAGAGGAGCTGATCAGAGGCATGGAGGATCTGGCCCTGCGAGACTGATTATACCCAATGTGACGAAACCGCCATAAAAATTCCTGCATGACAGCGTTTAGAGTTTCCAGAATAGTGAACATATCCCTGTGTCCAAAGGGGCAGCGCCCCAGCACCACAGGGCCAAGAGCTCCTGCACTTGGGGCCCTTCTAGACCTTGGCCTGTGTCTGTGCTTCTGACTGTTTCTTTGTATTCTTCAAAATATTCTCTGTAAATTAGCAATAGGAAGTGTTCTGTTGTCCTGGATCCTATGCGCCCCTGCAGCAAATTACAAGCTCAAGAAGGGAGTAGTGGGAAACTTCACTGTAGAGCAAAGTTGGGCAGAGGTTGTAGGTAACCTGGGCCAGCTACGTTGGAGGGGATGTTTGAAGCAACAGGAAGTCTGAGCAGACTGTGCCTCTCTCCCCTGCTTCTTCATTGCTAACTAGAGTAGGGTCAGAATCGGAGTGAACTGTCAATGGTCACCACCGGACTCATCTCCCCACGTCTGGTGTCAGAAATGAGATGCCAAGAGTGGCTTAAACACAGAAAATAAAAGGCTGGTTTTGCCTGTATTCACTATCCCACGTCACAGCAGAAAAAAGCATCCTGGCTCTTCCACTGTAAAAGAAACATGGCGCCAGTGTTCACCAGTGTGCACAGGCAGATTATGTCACCTGTAGATTTTAGTTCAACACAGAACAGAAGTGCTGAAAAAACTGCTGCAGTGAGAAGATGGCTCTCATGGGACTCAGAACGTGACCAGAGGGATCTTTAAACATGTAAAAGAGGATTCATGCATGGTCTTTATAAAGGACTTTTATTAATTTAATTTTTCGGATAAAAGAATTTTAAAACAACTGACATACTTAGGTATGATGTTTTTAACTAGAAACAACAGGAAGAAAGGACAGTTTGTGGGAAGCAGCACGGGCCACGGGAGCAAAACAAGATGGCGGCCTGCGGAGGTGCGGAGCTGGGCGGCGCCTTCAGAGCTCCACGCAGAGCCCTTGCCTCAGGGTGCGTGGGGGAGAGTGCTCGGCACCGTCACGAGGTGACTTCTCTCAGGGCCAGGGCTTCTCCTCTGTCTCTGCCCAGGTAATCCATGTGGGAACTCGGGGTCCAGTACAGCATGAGACCCAAAACAATTCCATACACACACACACACACACGGTAAAAAGCAAAAATGTAACGCAACTGGTGCAGGATTTGAGAATATTTGAAAATTTCAACAACTTAAAATATTTCCAGGAGGTATTAAGTAAAGGCAGCAGGACAGGATGGTGCTCGGATCTTGGAGCAGCATTAGCTCAGGTTGGCATAGCTGAATGCTAAGCGGGTACTCCACAAAAACCAGGAGCCCAGGAGGAAGAAGCAGCATAGCTTTTTATTCCTAACACAACACTCCAAATGCTCATTTCGGAAGTCTTACTAAAATATGATTCGACAGTACTAATTAAGTTCCAGTAATGACTGCCTCCTACCCCACGGGATCATGTTCCTCTCAGAAATAAAATCAGGACAGGGCCTGAGTGTTGGTGAGACACTGAAAGTGTGGGTGCTGTCTCAGCCCAGCCATGTGACTTTTATCTTGACCACACGACATTTATACGGCGGATCTGTCATTAGGAGTCACCGGAGTCTAAGGACCTTCTGGATCCATCGTCCTTGTCCTTTACCATAATGACATCAGACAAACTCAACATCCAGCGCTGCTTTTTGATCCGCTCTTCCTCTGATGTCTCGTGTCCTTGGGATCAAAGCCTCTTTCGCTGGCACCAAACAAGGCCCAGCAAGGAGTTCGGGCCATGTAATCCTCTGCACGGAAAGTTCTGGACCCTCCGCTATCTTCATACTCCTGGATGAGCTCCTGGAAGCGGTTATAATCAATCCATGTCCACCATTCTCCATCAATCTTGAACTAGAAAGAAAACAGTTGTCAGGCCAGAAGGGAAAATATCTACAGAAAAAAAAAAAAAAAAAAAACTATTTAAAAAAAAAAATCACAAATGAGCCTGTTTTTCTTGCGCATGTTAAAAACTTTTACCCATCCCTGGTCTGGTTCTACCAAAAGCACAAGCGCTGCAGTGGAGGGAGGGTGTCTCCTCCCTGGGGTGCTGGCCTCGCAGTCTGGAGCCCCGCTGCTGCAGCACAAGCACTTCCTGGGGCGGAGGCCCGTGGCTCCGGAGCAGGGTCCCTGGCAGACGCTCCACAGCGCCGTGTGGTGACAGTCAGGCCAACTCCGAGTCCTGCTGCTCACTGCTGCTTACCTAGTCTGGATTTTCACGGCTGTGTCAGCACCAACTCGCAAAAGCTGTTTTATTACTCAACTCTACATGAGTTATTAGTAAAGCTTTAATCAATGACTTCTAATTCCAAAATGCTAACTAAATGACTCAAGCCAGCCTTTCCAGCCTAACGTGCATACAATACCTCATTAGCAGAAACCCTTGTTAAGAATTTCAATTCAATACAGGGAATAATCCAATTTGTACTCTCTTAAGAAAATTGCTTCTCCAAAGTTACTGTACGATAATGACCCGAAATGAAGACAACAGAAAGAAAAGGAGGCTCTGCAAGAAACCCTCAACGGACTGCAAAGCTTTTAACTCACAGCATCTGTTTGTCATTCACCAGAGAAAATGTAACTAATAGGCTGAAACCTGACTGAAAAAGACAAGTATTTGTGACCTACTGTCTTGAAAAGAAACAAAGAAATCTGGTAAACTCCATGAACCAAGTAAAGCAGCAGCTTCCTGTTCCAGCTAAAAAGAATATTGAAAATATATAGCTTCCTGGATTCAGAGCATTAAAATAGGTTCAATTTAAATAGCATCTGATTCTTTATCCAGCAGCTAAGAGCTTTCTTGAGGGGGAAATGCCCAGCAAGTGTGAGAGTTTAATTAGCCCCTGGATGAACCCTAAGACTTCCTGCAGTGAGCCCATTCCCTGAACTGGGCCTGAGGGCTCGATGAACACTCTCGGCTGTGGTGTGCAGTCCACACTGTCACCTTCCTGCTCGCACTGACCGCTGAGTGTCTCCACTGCCATGAGAGAGGTCATGTCACTCCCAGGTGTCACTGTCACAACTCCACAGAAGGTGCCCCCTTTCCCAGGCGCTCACACCCCCAGACGGCCAGACTGATGCACACTTCCTGAGCAGCCTCTCAGCCACCATGGGCCCCACGTTTTGGAGCACAGGCCCTCACTCTGGGACTCAGGGAGTCTCCCAACGATAGCTCTCATTCCAGTCTGGACCTCTCCCACCCCAACAGCCAGATCAGAGTCGCGCAGAAACACGAAACACTACAAGGAAATACAGTCTACATAGAGCCTGTACCCGGAGGCTCCATCTGGCCTTCCCCAAGCTACATTCCCAGCCTTTAAAATGTTGAGACAGGGATCTGGTAAAGGTGCTAATTTGCCCAGGCTTGGGTCCAACGTGTGATCTTCCTGCCTCGGCCTCCCAGAGGGCTGGGACTGTGCTCCCCCACACTCTGCCTGCTGCCTCTTTGGGCCTCTCACTGCTGTCCCCTCTGTGTGATTCACACCAGCTTGTGCTCCACGTCCCCCCGTCCTCGCTCCCAAGTGCTGGACTTCTGGGTGAACACCAGCCTTCTCAAGGTCTCCCGTTACACAGACACCACCCTTTTGAGATCAGGGACTCCTCCGTGCAAGTTCATTTACCTAGAAATCCCATGTCCCAGCACAGCTACACCGCAGTCAGGACCTGCATCTGAACCGGGGTGGGGGACACAGTTCATAACTGGTTACTCTGGGCCCTGACTGAATCCTCGCCTGCCTCCTCCCAGGACAACTGGAGAATAAAGCAGCTCTGAAAAAGCCATTCCGCTTCCTCCAAAAGGCAGATGCTAAAGGGCAGAACTGAGCATGACTGACACACACCCCGGGGGAGGCAGCTGCGCGTGCAGACCGCACCAAAGCTAATGGAGGCTAAGTGTCCCGAGACCTGAGGTCAGCCCGCTGCAGGAATCCCTCAGTCCAACAGTCCAGGAGAGCTAAGTCTATGGAGAATTACAAATAACTCAAAAGGTCACAGATGATCTCAAGGACGCTGCAGGCCATCGAGGCGCAGTGCTGGGCAGGTGTGGATCTGCAGCCTCAATGGCCGAAGCACCACCATGCAGCTGTCTGGCCCGACCGTGGCCCAACATGGTCTCATCTCTCACACAGAAGGCAGCAGAGGCTCCTTATTATTATAAATGCTGCAGACAAAGACTGACTGAAACTGGTGGATTAAACAAACACATGTAATTTGCTTTCTCTTGAAACCCCACCTAAGAATATTGGCAAGGGCATTTTACAAAAGATACATAAACCTAAGGCCAGGTATGGTAGTGAGCACCTGTAATCCCTGGGAAGCCGAGGCAAGAGGATCACAAGTTTATGCTCAGTCTGTACAACTTACTGACATTCTGTCTCAAAATTTTAAAAAAGGAGAGAGGTACCAAGGATGTAGCTCAAGGCAAAGGCCCTGGTTTCCACTTCCAATAACACATACACACGCATACACACACACACACACACATACTCTCTCTCTCTCTCTCAACTCAGAGATTTGGAGAATAGAAAACAGAAACCACCTGTATCAGTCACACTGGTGGAGAAGGTGACAAAGACAGCTGAGGTCAGGGCGACCACCCCCAGGGATGGGTCCACAGACCAGCAGGGACCTGTGAGCAGGAGGAAATCGCAAGACCCTTCTGAGCAGCCCGAAAGACAACACAAAAGATGCTGAGTTTAGGGTCCCCTGAGGAACTAACCCAGCCAGGTGACCCAGGGACAAAGTCAAGCCACACATTTATAACTTTGGGGTGCTTCCGAGTCACCCACTGTCAAACATGAACAGAAGCCAAGCCTGCCAGGCAACTGAGAATGACATGAAAGGCAGAAAAAGGCAAGAGAAACACAGTAAGCTCAGACTGAGCAAAGAATGATAAAAATGGAAACTCACGTAACGACTGGTGATCTCAGAAAATGATGAAAGAAAACACTGCATTCGTTTTAACATGCTATCATTCAAAATATAAAAAGATCTTTTATATTTAAAATATAAGTGAAGGATTCATGAGTAGTTCCTAAAATATAGAGTAAAAAAAATAAAAACAGAGGAGAAAAGATAAAAAGTGGTTGTGCACAACACCACCCAAGAGAGCAAATCTGGAGACTTTGTGCTGTGAGTTCTAGAAGGAAGAGGGAAGGGATCGACAAGGAAGGATTGTAATGAAATAATTCCGGAACATTTCTAGGAGGTGAAGGTCAGGAGTGTCCAGGTCTGTCTGGCAGTGGATAAAAACAGACGCGCTCGCACATTTGGACACAGAAGGTCTCAGTGAACTGTCTCTCTCCAAGTCTTTTCTTGGAAATCTACTGCTTGGTGTGCTTGACATGGAAGAATAAGAAACCAAAAAAGAATCATGAGGTCCCAGAAACCAGGGCTGTCCACAAGAAGGAACAGAAGGAGCCCCAGGACAACAGCCCCACATTGTGCAGGAAGTCAGGTTAGGGAGGGCTTCCTGAGAGATTGCTTTCAAAGAAATCCTTTCAAAGGGATTGTCTGCATGTATGAATCTGCCAAAATAAAACCCATTACTTAATTTTTTTCAAAAGATGAAGCTGATAGAAAACACAACATATCTGAAAGTCTGTGAAGAGTCACACAGGAGGGCAGTCTGGGAACTGAATTAGCTGAAGAACACATCAACCTACACAGACAGAAAGTGAAGTAACTCCAGGGAACCGAAGGCGCTACACACAAACAGCAGTTGTGGAAGGTGACACGGGTCAGCGGCAAGTGTTGTGCTGTGCTTTGTGGGGGACAAGAGCACACCGAGGAAGAGTCATCTAAAATCCGGGCACACGCCGCAGGGCGGTAAGAAGTGAACAAGAACAAGGTAATTATCTTCCAGTGTTCACAGTAAAGAGATAATAAGCAAAGGAGGGAACGCAATAGCAATCCAGGTTCTTTAGTTAGGTTACACAGACAGATACCAAAAGAACCGCCCCGGAATGTGAAGGTGCCTCTCCCTATAGTGGAGGGTGATATGAGGACCTGCCGGTATTGTTCTTGTGACAAACTTAAGACTCAAGATTTTCCATGTAGAATTTTGAAACAACTGAAAATGAAGTTTAAGATCTTAATAACCTAGTTAGTCATGGTGGTGCATATCTGTTATCTCACCTACGTGGGAGGCTGAGGCAGAAGGATCACAAGTTTGAGGCCAGCCTGGGCTACACGGTGAGACCTGCCTATGTACACACATAGCACTGCACACACGACAGTGTCGGGAGTGACTGTATCTGTCCAAAAATGAGGAGGGTGTACTCTTAACAATCTAAGCCACAAAATGCAGGACAAAGGAGAGGACTGGCACGTATATGGTAGGGATAGCTTGTAAAGCAGCCTACCCAGGGGCTCCACCTTGTATAATCCACCTCGTTGGCAGCTGCAGTTGGAGCCCCATCTTTAAAACAAGGCAAGGTCTAAAAAAGCTAAGTAACATATGCGCTGAAGGTCACTGGCTCAGGAAGTGGAAAGCTCAAGATTCGAGTTCGAGGGTGTCAGAGAGCACAGTCACTACAGGCCACGCTGCCAGCTTTCAAAGCGGAGAATGACAACTCTACAGACAACGGATCTGGGGGCAGCGCGGATGTCGGCGTCTGCAGCCCTTGGCTTTAATCCTTGCGCTGTGTTTCCACACTCACTGCCCTCACTGCCTTAAGTGAAGAGTTGCAGAGTGTGGGAGTCTGTTTATGCTGAAGCCCACCATACTTGTGGTTTTCCCGCTTCAACCCGCGCAGGAGCCCTAGGGAGAGGCCTAGCCCTCTGCTAGCCTTTCTCCACAACAGCCCCGCTCAAGTCGCTGAGGTGCCCCTGGGCAGAGGCGGGCAGGCCGCACGCGTACCGAGCGGAGCCCAGGGCCAGCACCTCTGCCTCTGACTGGCTCTGTTCTCCTTACCCTGCTTCTGTCCCCTCTGGCTAAAAACTGACTTAAAAACTAGAGCTGCCAGAGTGAAGGCTCTTCCTCCAGGCTTTCCCAGGGCCTCTGTAGGTGGTTTCCCGTCTTCTAGAGGACGGCATGACTTCTCCACCAGGGTCGACCCAGGAGACCCGCAGCCACTTGCAACTCAGCACGCATCACAAGCAAGGTCCTTATTATTAGGCTCGCACCCATCCTCTGGCTGAGCTGTGCTCTGCTCAAGTTGTTGCAGTCTGTAAATTATAAATACTCCACAGACATCACAAAAGTTTGAATCATTTAAAGGCCCTTCTTTTCTCTACATGCAAGAGTTAATAAAGAAGAAAATCATACTAAGAGTTGAAAAAAAGAAAAGAAATCAAGCGTACTTATTAAAACTGACACCAGGTATTTCCTGGGACTATTCTCTGCCTGGCACTACAGTGGTGGTTATTAAACAGCAGGGAACGCTCTCCTCCACAGGGCACTGCACTGGCGCTGCCCAGCCCCCCACGTACCCTGCTCTGCGGAGCCATCACCACAGCCTGGGTCTCAGTCACCTGTATTCAGAAAAGGAAAGCGGAAGTTGGTGACTCTAGGACATGACTTCACTCCAGTATAAAGTTCAGTGCTCTCAGAAGCCAACTGCTTCTTACACATCTGTAATTCAAGAGTCCCTGAGAAGACCTTCAGACTTCAGCCAGCTAGAAGGACCCATGCGGCGCACTGAAGGCTGTCATGCCAATGTGACCGTCCTTCAAGCTCCTAGTTTGTTAGAAATTAAAATCAGCCCAGGGAGCAGTGCAGGACCAAGTCTAGGGGTTTTCATGTATGGAGCTCCAGTTAGCCTACCCCCGAAAGACCGGAAGCACCGACTTCCCAGCAGCACTATGGACAGCATGATGGAGCTAGGCCAACCGGAAGCTCACCTCAGCCCAAGGTCCCCAGAGTCCTACAGCTGCTGAGTCACCCAGTGGGGTTGGAGTGACACCAGACTCACCCAGGGTTTAGTGACGGTTCCTTTCAGAGCCTGGGTAAATACTGTCTGGTTCCTGCCTAGTGCACAGTCTGATCTGGCCCAAGGCCTCCAGATCAACAAAGACACTTTTATCCGGCAGGAAGTCAAAGGGCTTAGAGTACTTCTAAAAAGCAGATGCAAAGGTCAGTTCTTTCTTTGGGTAAAATTACTCATTTGCTGCATAATCAGATTTCAAAGTCCATGTGTTATGAGCAAAATGGAATAATACAAAAATAAAACAGGAATGATTAAAAAAAATGTGTATATGTGCATGTGTGCGTGTGTGTGTGTGTGTGTGTGTGTGTGTGCGTGTATGTGTGTGGGGCACTGAACCAGGAGCCTTCACACTGAGCTTTACCTCAGCTCTTTTTATTTTTTTTCCTTGAGACAGTCTTGCTGAATCAACCAGGCTGGGCTTGAACTCATGATCCTCCTGCCTCAGCCTCCCAGAGTGATGTGATTATAGGCGTGCACCCCCTAGCCCACCACCACAACCCCACCCTCAGGCTTCCTATCTCTTTTTTTTTTTTTTTAGGTTTTTTTGAAACAGGGTCTCGCTTTTTTTGTGGTTCAGGCTGGCCCTGAGCTCAGCCTCAAACTCACATCACAGCAATCCTCCTGCCTCTGCCTCCCGAGTGCTGGGATTACAGGCGTGAGCCACCAGGCCCGGCACTATGCTATGTGGTACTGGTTGCTGCTAGGGTGAGTCTCCACGCCCAGTATTGTCATGTGGTTACCGGGGATCGAACCCAGGTCCTTGCGCTTGCAAGACAGGTGCCAGAACCACTAAGCTAAATCCCCAGCCCCTATCTCCACTTTTGAGAAGAGTTTTTAAACTCGTCAGTCACTGTTTTGTAGGTAAGTCTTCCACACACAGACCTTCCCATGAATCTCACACTGGCAGGCACTGGCTGAAGGGAGGAGGGACTGTGAAGCCTCCTCATAGGCCAGAGATGCACAGTAATGGGACAGAGGCTGAGGAATTTCAGGAGCAGCTGAGGGACAAGTGATTTTGGAACACAGGGATGACTTTTGGAAAAAAAAAAAAAAGTGCTACTGTAGTGTCTTAGTAACTTTCTTGTCGCTGGAATGAAATACCTGACACCTACAACGTAAGGAGGAAGAGAAGTTCCTTTTGGCTGACACTTTCAGTCCATGATCGGTGGCTCCAAGGCAGAATGACCCTGGACAAGGGTCCGACGTAGGCAGCTACTCACACCACAGCGGCCACAGGCAGAGGGGCAGGAAGGGCTGAAGCCGAGAATGCACCCTCCTGGGTCAGGCCATACTGCCCGCCCCTCCTGACGCTGCCCTTCCGGCACCAGACTCCGGGACATTCAGGTCTCCAGCACCCATGCAGGCCCTCCTGACCTCCCACGGTCAGCGCTGCAGCTGTTGATTCTTTGGGCAGAGGCGGCATTGGCCACCCAGCACGCCCCGCAGGCCTGTGAGGGTGGATGCTGGGCAGAGGGAGATAAGCAGGGCTCCCGGGGCAACGGCTGCCTCTGTGCCATTCTGAGAGATGCAACTATCGCAGCAAAATTGAATTCAAGTCCCTTCCCTCACCATGGCGACAAACCTGTACCCTAAGAGGGCCTCTGTGTTCAGTGCTTCCTGACCTACAAGGCCTTAAGGGGGCCCAAACTCTCTCAGAACCAGTAACACTGACATCCGGGACAGTCTGCCCGGAGCTGGGGGACCCCATTCGGCCTCCAGGAGACAGCTGAGGGCCTGGCCCTTTGTGACAGCTCTATCGTACCTGAGAGGCAGCACTAAGTAGTTCAAAGCAGGCTCTGTGTTGAAATATTTGGGACTGAATTCTAGCTGTTCCCTGTTTGTCCTTGGGCAAGACATATTCATCTAGCCTCACTTTCTTCCTCTGGAAGATGAGGAACAACAGCAATTTCAATTCTAAGATTTTCTTAAGGATTCAATGAGTTAATGCTCTCCTAAAGCTTGTCACCGCGACCTCAGCCAGAGTCGTGCACAGTTGAGTTTATCAGCAGAGGCCAAAACTGAGGGTGACACTGACATGTCATGCGTAATGAAAGACGCTAGAAGATAATGAAAAGATTATGCTGGACAACAACAAAATAATGTCTCCAACGTATCGAGAGGAAGTACTTCAGTTTAGACCTTCCTACTCTGAACAACTATTGTGCAGAGTGAAAGTCAAAGATTTTTTCAGAAGGAAAAAAGGAGTAATTGTACCACTCACTTCAGTCAGAGGGAAACTGCATCCAGCAAGAACCACCGGGGAGCCGGGGACAGAGGGAACCAACACACCTGGGAAGGACAGGAGCTGGAGAGCAGCGCTGAGCAACTGCAAAAATCCACTACGTGTGAACTTTGAAAACAGCGGAGTGGGGTGAGAGTGGACTCCCTTCTCTTGTTCCTGATCTTAGGGTGAAGGTTTCAGGTTTTGACCATTTAGTATGATGCTGGCTGTTGGTTTCTCATCAATAGCTTTTATTAGTTTGAGATAGAGTCCATCTACTCCAGTTTTCTGCAGGGTTTCGATCGTGAATAGGTGTTGTATTTTGTCAAAGGCTTTTTCTGCATCAACTGAGATGACCAGATGGTTTTTTCCCTTGAGTCTGTTAATACAGTGTATCACATTTATTGATTTATGAATGCTGAACCATCCTTGCATCCTTGGGATGAATCCAACTTGGTCAGGGTGTATGATCTTTTTAATGATTCTCTGTATTCTGTTTGTCAGTATCTTATTGAGGATTTCTGCATCAAGGTTCAATGGGGAGATTGACCTATAGTTCTCTTTTTTGCTTGGGTCTTTCTCTGCTTTTGGAATCAAGATAATGGTTGCTTCCAGAAATGAATTTTGGAGTCCTGCTACCCTTTCAATTTCATTAAAGAGTTTGAGAAGTAGAGGTGCTAAATTTTCGTTAAAAGCTTTGTAGAATTCAGCAGTAAAGCCATCAGGAACAGGGCTTTTCTTTATTGGTAGGTTTTTTATTACATTTTCAATTTCAAAGATTAATATTGGGGTGTTTAACATGTGTCTATATCTTCTTCACTCAACCTTGGAAGTTCATATGTGTCTAGAAATCTATCCATTTCTTCTATGTTTTCCATTTTATTGAAGTAATTAAAGAAATTGTCAAAGTAGGTGTCTACTGGCCTCAGGACTTTCTCTGGATTGGTGGTAATTTCACCCTTTTCATTCCTAATAGCATGGATGTGACAGACCAGAAGATCAGTGGAATAGGTTAGAAGATCCAGAAACAACTCCAGACACATTGAGTCACCTCACATTTGAAAAGGATCAAAAAATCCTTAATGGAGGAAAGACAGCCTCTTTAACAAATGGTGCTGGAAAAACTGGGCTTTAACCTGCCAAAGACTAAAGCTAGATCTATCTCTTTCACCATGTACCAAGCTAAAATCAAAGTGGATTAGAGACCTAAATATTAAAGCAGACACACTAAACCTGCTGAAAAACTGGTTAGGTAAAACTCTTGAAGACACTGGCTTAGGGAAAGACTTCATGAACAAAACCTCTATAGCACAAGAACTGGCAGAAGAAATCAACGAATGGGATCTCATCCTATTAAAAAGCTTCTGCACACCAAAGGAAACCACCAACAGAGTGAAAAGGCAACCAACAATATGAGGAAGAATCTTTACTAGCTGTTTCTCAAACAAAGGGCTACTATCTAGAATGTATAAGGAGCTTAAAAACATCAGCCCACCCAAATTTAAAGACCCAATTAAAAAATGGGCATCTGAAATGAACAGACACTTTTCAGAGGAAGAAATAAGAGCAGCTACGAAGTATATGAAGAAACATTCAGCATCACTGGTCATTTGAGAGATGCAGATGAAAACAACACTGAGATTTCATCTCACTCCACAAAGAATGGCTGCTATCTCTGAATTAGCCAGAAATAAATGTTGATGAGGCTGCAGAAGAAAAGGAACCCTTCTCCACTGTTGGTGGGAGTGTAGACTAGTACAACCCCTGTAGAAATGTGTGGAGATTCCTCAAAAAACTAGGATTAAAGGTCTAGGATAAGAGGAATGACGCGGCCATTCCTCTGCTAGGTATATACACAAAAGAATTAAAAGATTCATATCACAGCGACATATGTGCACCCATTTTTATAGCAGCTCAGTTTGTAGTAGCTAAATCTTGGAAACAAAATGTCCATCAACTGGAGTTTAGATAAAGATGTACTTCTTTTACAGAATGCAGTATTATTCTGCCATAAGAAATGATAAGATTGAGTCAATCATACTCAAATGAATGAATGTACCTTCAGAACATCCTCATCAGTGAAATAAATAGGTGACAGATGTGTAAATATTGCATCTTTTCTTTGGTATGAGAAAACAAAGATGTAAATGAGTTCTAGTATATATACTTGATATTGTGAAATAGAAAATATTTAAAAGGAAACAGGATGTAGGGGTAAATAACAAAAGGAAAAAATGTGACAGTAATTTTTAAAAAAGGAAACAAAGCTTATGTATATAGAGGCGGGGTGCAAGGTGGGTGCAGGAAGGGGAAAAATGAGAATCACGTTGTGTCATATACTGGTACAAACTCAATGTTGAATGCAATGATGATGTGTATATATAATGTACCAATAAATATTTGAATTTAAAAAAACAAACAAACCAGAGGAGAAGACGCTGGGAAGGTGGGCGAGCCGGCTATAGCATATTATCTTCACCCAGCAGAATCTCACTGGCAGGAATGTGTCTGCTGCTGTCCAGGGAAGGCTGGACAGTAACCTGCAGCGCGTTTTCACCAGTCATGGCTCCCAGCTCTGAAGGCTGTGGCAGGGGCCCGGAGCTGCTCCTCTCAGGAGCGAGGAGAACCGCCTTCCACACCCTGCCCATGGAAGCGCCTCCAGTGGTTTCTCTCACCTCCTTGCACTATCACAGCCTCTTCCCTCCGGCTGGTGATGCCAGTGGACTTCATGGGACGACATCTTCCCGCATCTTTGAAAGACAGACCCTGAAGACTTGGTGCTCAAAAGTAACTTCGTAGATGGAAAATCAGAAAGTCATCCTGTACACTGAGGAAATGGCTCACAACACCTTAAATTTACACTTAGTAATTTCTCAGCCCACTGACAACCAGGTCCCTGGGGTGTGACCTGGAAGAGTGCGGTCTCGTCTTTGGCTCTTCCCCTCTTCCTGCTTCTCAATACTATATTTTATGGCGACGTTCTTATTTCTGCACATCAACTCAATTAGATCAGGAAAGTATGATATGATAGATACGAGAGAGGTATGAACAGGCAGAAGTTTCTGCTACAGAAAAAACAGGTAGAGTAGTGAATGAGGAATGGATTTGTGATCAGCAAGCAGGTCACTAAGGACATGAAATAGCCAACGGCACAGCATGTACTTACTGATACGTGAACGAGCAAATGAGTGAGAAGCCAGAAGGTAAGCAGGTACCAAACCCGCAAGCAAAGAACATGCCAGAAGGCAACAAATTTCAGAAGGCGGACAAAGGCGAAGAGCTGTTAGTGCAGCACACCATGAATACTCTGGGAAGTACCTGGACACAGTCCTCGCGTTCCAGGTAAATGACCAGCGCAAGAAAAGAAACCTGCCTCACCCCCACGGGTCAGCAGACACTGAGTGGGCACCCAGGTTCCTGCACCTGGCCGTCACAAAGTCTATACCTGCACACTCCCGCCCCAGCTGTCGTGCTGTGCACCTAAACGGGGGTCTGGACCTTTACCCCGACTCAACAGGAGCGAGGTGCTTCTTCCCTCAGTGCTTAGGCGATGTCAGAGGAAGCTCACTGCACTGCCCGCTGCAATAAGGTCTCAATCGCCACCCCAAAAACCAGTAGAAGCGCTGCTGGAAGAACTGAAAGATGACCTGGCCTTTCTCACTGGAGGTAGCAGAGGAGGCTGAGGGGACCCAAACCCCAGCCCACTCTTGGCTGTCATAGGCACCCTTGGACCTCGACTTCCATCTACACCTAGAAGAAACCAGACAACACCCTCCTATCCTATCCCCATTGGTACAGAGTTTAAAAAGAGGATTTAAGTAGATATATAGTCCCAAAACAGAGCAGCCAAATGACCAGGATATAGCCAAAAAATTACTGTCCATACTAAGAAACAACAACAACAAATCTCACCTTAAATGGAAAAAGACAATCAAATATCAAAATGATGTATGTGCCAGAATTCTCAAACAAAGGTTTTTGAGCAGCCATCATCAATATGCTTCTATGGTAACTGCAAACAAACCTAAAATATATAGAAAGTTAAATAAAAGAAAGAATAACCAAAAGAAAATTCTAGAATTAAAATATGACAGCTAAAATAATAAAACTAAATGGATTCAAGAGCAGAAGACAGAACTGATGAAACTGTAACAGAAAATCTATTATTTTGTCATCAGAATCCCAGAAATAAATGAGAAAGAGGGTAAGGCTGTAAATTTTTTGAAGAGATAATGGTTAACATATGTAAAGAACATAAACCTATGGATTAAGGAAAATAAGCCTAACTGCAAAATAATTAAAACAAACAAAAATCTAAGTTAATTAATTTTGATTCAATGAGAGAGGAAATAACATTTTATATATATACAAATTATAGAAGACTTTTCATCAGACAGAAGGAAAGCCAGAAGTCTTGAAAGAAGAAAACTGCCAGTCCAGAATTTTCTTTTTTTTTTTTTTTTTTTTTTTTTTGAGACAGGGTCTCCCTTTGTAGTTCAGGCTGGCCCTGAGCTCAGCCTCCAACTCACATCACAGCAATCCTCCTGCCTCTGTCTCCCGAGTGCTGGGATGACAGGCGTGAGCCACCACGCCCGGCACTGTGGTATGTGGTACTGGTTGCTGCTGGGTGTGAGTCTCCATGCCCAATATGGTATGTGGTTACTGGGAATCAAACCTGGGTCCTTCCATTTGCAAGACAGGCGCCAGAACCACTGAGCTAAATCCCAGCCTCCAGAATATTTTTTAATATAGCAAAATTAATCTTGAAGAATAAAGAACCAAAAACTGCCAGATGAATGAAAACTAAGAAAACTGGTTGTCATCAAATCCACTAAAACAACTGTTAAAGGAAATTCTTCACACAGATGGGAAAGATTCCCAAGGAAATTTGGACCATCAGGACGAAAGAGCAACAGAATGAGAAAAAATGAATAAAAACAATACATTTTTATTCTCAAGTCTTACTTATAAATTACAGTTGATTACTGAAGAGAAAAGACACCATTTCATATAGATTTCAATGTACATGTATGAACCAAAACAGTTGCTTATTACATGAGGCAAAAACTAGTAGAACTACAAGAAACATGAAGAAGTCTAGGATTAAAGTTAGGTGATTTCAACATTTCTTTTTCAATAATTGGTAGGATTATACAGATAATCACTAAGTATTCCAAGTAAATTCAACATAACAACCAACTAAAGAATTAGACATTTACTGCACACTCCCCAAGTATAGCAGAATAGAGTTTCTTTGCCAGCACACAAAATGCATTTACCAAGATGTCCAGAAAACAAACCTTAACAAAGCTATAAAAATACTGAAATCAATTTGTTCTTTGACCATAACAGAAGCAAGTAGAAACAAGTAGGAGAAAGACAATAGAAGATCTTCAAACACCAGACAAAAAAATGGCAAACTACTAAATAATCCTTGGGCAAAAAAGGAAATCTAAAAAGAAAAACAAGTGACAATAAAAATGAAAATAAAATGCATCAAAGAACTGTGGGACGTAGCTGGCGCAGGGCTGAGGGAACATCTGTAGCACTATATGGTACCTACAAAGACGGGAAAGTCAATAATATAAGTGTCCATCTTAAGAAACTACAAAAAAAGGCAAAGAAGCCTAAGATACAGAGAAAGAAAGGCATAATCAAAGATAGTAACAATGAATGAAATCAATGAAAGAAAAAGCTCATTCTCTGAAAAGATTAGAAACCTTTCAGTAAGACAGACAAAGACAAAAGACAGTAGCAACAAATCACAACCAATTCAGAAGTACGAAATGACAAGAACGTCAAAAGGAAAGCAAGGCAGTGCGATGAGCAACTTACTGGCAATTTGGATGAAATGAACCGATGCCTCAGATGCTCAAATGATTACAATTTAACTCGAACAAGTAATCTGAACAGCTCCGTAACTAAACGTTCCTCTGAAAGGCATCCACTGGTCACAGTAGCCTCACCAGAGAACTCTGCTGCACCTTTAAAGAACGAACTCCCCTCTGCACAGCCCCTGAGTGGAGACAGAGGAGAAGGATACAGTTCTTTTGCGAGGCCAAAACAACACAAACCAACATACCAAGAGAAAACTAGAGATCAATATGCTTTAGGAATACAGAAGTTCAAGTCCTTCAGAGAAAAGTTAGCAAACAGAATTCACTAACATACACACAACAGATGGGGTTTATTCTGGATGCAAGGATGGTTCGATACCTAAAAACAAATGTTTTCCATCATATTAATGGTAGAAGAAAAAGTGTTTGTGTACAAACTGTCTGCTGTAGCTTTACAAAACAGGGCTTAAAACTATAATCATGAATTCCCTCCTCAGCCCACCCCACACCCAATCTGGGGACAGAACCCAGAGTCTTTATACTGAGCTATATCCACAGCCTTTTTTATTTTGTAAATTTTGAACACAGTCTCAATAAGTTGCTAAGTTCCCCGGATTGGACTTCAACTTGTGATCCTCCTGCCTCAGCCTCCCAGGGTGCCGGGGTCACAGGTGGGCTCCACCAGGCTCATCTACATGTATGCATTTCAGGCAATTCAGAAGAACCTCTCAAGGACCTGTAAGCCATTCCTTTGAAACGTCATCAAAAAGAATAAAGTCTCCATCTCTCAAAATTCACTCAACGACTGCACAGACCTTCAACGAATCCCAGAGCTCACACACAACAGGGCTGGTCTCACTTACAGGACCGGCCTTTAGCACTGTCTCCTTCTGTGACTCTAGGCTGCAGTCCCCCTCCGTTAAAAATGCCCAAACCACAATGCAGCTCAGCTCTTGCCTTACCATTAGGCATTAAAAAAAAAAAAAAAAAAGCATGACTTCTACAGTCCTATCTGCTGTGCAAGGTGTTTTACCATCCTGTGAAACACCCCTAGGTCTAACAAAGGGCCATTTCCTAAGAAGATGGAACTAAAATCTCTCACACCCATGGAGCCCTAGATTCAGGACCTGATGTGACAGAGACTGAGACCAACAGTGAAGGAACTGAGCAGGAAATTTCAAAACATAACTAAATTAGTAAAGAACCTGATAAGGCAATAAGCAGCAGAGTCAGGACCGAACGCCGTTTCGGTCCCATCAACTCCAAGCCCATCAAACCTGCCTCACTGGAGCCTGGAGACGGATCTCAGACGCCGCTCACCTACCTGTCACTCAGCCTTCAATCGTGCTCCTTCTTCTCATAAAAACCAGTGCGAGGGTCCTGGCTTCTGAACGCATCAGGCAGTAAGTGTGGCTCAGTATCAGTTAAGAAAAAGCATTTGACTTAACTCTACAATTCATACGAAAACCCATCAAAACCCAACTTCGAAAAGAACATGTAAAGAACAAGTACAGCAGACTTCAAATGACGTGCCTAGAGACTAACGGAAAAAGGTTAGGATTGGCCGTCACACTCAGGCCGTCTGTGAGGACTGAAAGTGCTGGTCAGTGAGACAGGTGAGGAAAGGAAATAAAGGCTATCAATTTGAAAGAGAAAATAAAACTCCCCCTATTTGCAGGGGACATAAAGATCTCTGCAGAACATCCCAGGAAAATGACTAAACATAAAACAAAAAAAGAAAAAGTCCTAGAATAGGTGAGATTAGCAAGTTTGTAGAATACAAGACCAAAATATAAAAACCAATTCTGCTTCTGCATACCAGGCGTGAGTAAATGAACATCGAGTGCCATTTGTAATTGCTCAAAAAAAAAAAACTTTGATATCAATTTAACAAAACATGTTAGAGCTTGTACACCGACAACTACAAAATGCTGACTTTAAAGAAAACAAAGATCCATATAAAGTGGAGAGAAAGAGTGTGTTTTCAAGATGTAAATTTAAGTCACAATGAGATATCACTAAAAATATACTAGCACAGCTGACTATAAAATTAGTGACAATACCAAATGCTAGAGCGAAAGCAGAGAGGCTTAGTTTTTCACACCCTGTTGGTGAGAATGTAACGTGGTACAGACGCAACAAACTACTGACACGCACAGGAAGCAGGATGGACATGTGCAGTGGAAAAACATCAGTCTCCAAGGCCACAAACCTTAAAATTTTGCTGATGCATTCTACAGATGAAAACTCAGGAGAGGCAGAACAGATTAGTGGTCATCAAAAGCTAGAGATAGTTGAGGAGGGGGGCTGGTCCACAGAACAGGGTGAGAAGGATCTTCATAGAACAGTCCCATTTTGTTTTGTTTTGGGTGTTTGTTTGTTTGTTCGTTTTTTGAGACAGGGTCTCACTTTGTATTTCAGGCTGGTCATGAACTCTGCCTCGAACTCTGCAATCCTCCTGCCTCTGCCTCCTAAGTGCTGGGATTACAGGCATGAGCCACCATAACCGGCACTGTGGTAAGTGGTATGTGGTACTGATTGCTGGTGGGCATGAGTTACCACACCCAGCATTGATGTATGTTGTTACCAGGATTGACTCGGGACCTTTCGCTTGCAAGTCAGGTGGAACCACGGAGCTAAATCCCTGGTCCATCGTTTTGTTTTATTTTGGGGGATGCGGATAGAACCAGGATCCCCCGCACGTGAAGCACACACTCTACCACTGAGCTACACCCTGCGTCCCAGTTCTGCATCTTGACCATGGTGGTGGTTATCTGAATACCAACAGGATAAAATGACAAACATACACACACATGCATGCATGTACACACACACACACAATCAGTGAAATCTGTAAGGCCAAGGAGTTGTGGTAGTATCAGTGCTTTGGTTCTGATAATGCGCTATAGTCACGTAACACACCACTTGGGAGAACGAGCTGAAGGGTATGACATCTCTTCTGTACTATTTTTGCAATTTCCTATGAAGGTCTACAACTCCTTTAAAATAAAAAGACCTAGTTTTTAGTTTTCTCTCGTGGCAGTCTGGGTATAACACACAGGAAAACAGTCCTTCAGCGAGGGTACGACTTGCACTATCTATGCAGAAACTTAACATCGCAGAAAAGAGAGTAAGCAGCTTGATGATTCTGAACTTTCTGGGTTACATCAACCTCATCCACCTTGAGTCCAAAGACAGAACCAACCGACCAGGCATGAGAAGCTGCCCCTCCCAAGACATCGCACCTACTACCATTTTTTTCACTAAACACTAGTATCAAGAGCAGACAGCAGGACATGATTAGAAAACTATGAAGGTTACATACTTTGATATCAACAATTAAAAGGAAAACACCCACCAGAAAATATATAATTGCAGGTAGGTGTGGTGATGCACATCTATATTCCCAGTACTCTGAGAAGCTGACGCAGGAGGAATCACAGGTTTGAGCTCACCCGAGATAATCTAGCAACTCAGTGAGAGCTCTCTCAAATTTAATAATAATAATGATAATAATAATAATAATAATGGCTCTGGACATAGGTTGGTGCAAAGACCCTGAGTTTAATCCCTAAGTATTGCCTTTCCCATAAAAAAAAGAACAATTGGAAATAATCAAATAAGATTCTCCTCACACTTTGAATGGGTTTCTGTATTGTTTTGTCACAGCACCTATTTCCAAGCTGTGAGACCAGAACACTCACTGGGGTGCTGCAAGGCATTTCAGTTTGGGTGAGAAAAATGGTGATGCTGAGCATTTGTTGGGCACGATGCAAGCTCATAGTTCAAGACTGATTATACTTCCAGTCTGAGGTTGTCCTTTATCTGTATCGAGTCATACCCAGAACTGTTAGGTATTTCTTCTAACGCACAGTTCTCAGGAAACAAATTGTGAGGCATGGGGCACGGTGACTGAGAAAGTGTGGGAAACACGCACCAGGGTATGACTGGAATTTATCGATTCCAAAGTATGCTGGAACACACGCCTCGGTCATCTCTCACATATGCACTGCGAGCTCACTCTCCTTTACCTGGATCCCATAATCTGCTACCTACACCCTTGTAGAAACAACATTTCCTGTAGTGTAGTCAACTTACTTCCTGTTTACTCACATGACCCCAAAGGAACAAATAAAAAGCAAACATGGCGAGAGACATCACGTGCTCCGTACCCCGTGAGGCCCTCCCGTGGGACGAGGGGCTGGTTCTCCGCGCCCCACGGCCTCTGAGCACCGGGTCCTCACCCTTCCACTCCCAGATCACTGGACTGTTCTGACACTTCTGGATTGGTTTCTCTGTCTTACATCTTTGCAAACCCACCCCGGAAAAGCTGCCACATGGCCACCTCCCTAAAACCCTCCAGCGCCTCCCACTCCCTGCTTACGCCCACCTGAGCCCCCTTCCGCTGTCAGCCGCCTGAACTCCCTGCTCTCCCCGGCGCCTCCGCGCTTCCCCGAGGACGTCTGCGCTGGTTTCCTCCTAACGCGCCTCCTCCCTGGGCCTGCCTCCGACCCAGGCCAACAGCAACTCCGCCATGCAGCCTTTCCTGTAGGCTCTCCTGCCACTTCCAGACACTTTTTCCACTTACTCATTATTCTTTTAGGCCATTGTGGAAAGCAGGTGCCAATTTTTACTCACCTTTTCATTCTCAGTATACAGAGCAGCACCAGACACATATGGACATTCAACAAGCAGTGACGCGCTACCTCAAGCTCACGTCTATTCTTATTTTTTTAAAGATTTATTTCGGTAAATTCATTCTCTTGGTGGGTCCTTTAACATTCCAAAGCCCACATCTTCGTTGCTATGTTTCCTGATGTCCCAAAGCCTGTTCTTGCTAAGGGTCAAGTCTGACTGACCACAGGGCGGATATCACGTGATTTCCATATTATTAAATCTCATTAACCCGAGAAGCTGTGTAAAAACCGGTAACTTAGGTTATTGTGAGGGGAAAAAGTGAATTTTCCACTGTCCAAGTTAGGCCCGACTTTACGTACATTAAAAGCATGTAGCTAAGTAGACAACACAGCTCATTCTTGACCTTTTTACTTTCTGGTATTAACTCGTTGCTTCTGTGGTACTGTTCACATTCCATAGAATTCAACCCTCGGGAGGCTCTGTGCGACCCAGTGTTTTCTTGATGTAGTCATGAAGTTGGACAAACAACACACTATACACTTCCAGAACATTCCCACTGGTAGTCACCTCCCGGTCCGCTCAGCCTCCAGCTTCTGGTAACCACCAACCTACCTCCTGTTTCTATAGATTTGCCTATTCTGAAAGTTTCCTATGGACACAATCAGGCATTACATGCCTTTTTGTATCTGGCATTTTCCACCTAGGAATTACATTTTCAAGAATTACCCACATCCATTTCTTTATTCTTGTTTTGTGCCGGGGATCGAACTCAGGACCTTGCACTTGCCATGTCTATTTCCAAAAAGAATTTCTTTAATGCAGAATGTGAACAGAAAACTATGTAGAGTCGTGTAATGACTACTGACTGAGTTTCCCGCATCCGCACACCCACGACCTCCTCACCTCATATTATTTGAATCAAATCCCAAACACCACATTATTTCTTTGTCAATACTTCGGCAAGGGTATCTGCCAAAGCACCAGTGTTGTGCAAGAGGTTTTCCCTTCCTAGTTCAGTGGCCAGCCTCTACCAAGCACATTTCTCCTTTGCTAGGGATTTCTTACTTTAAAAAAGACACCAGATTAGGGTATTTGTTCTGACAAATCAAAGCACTAAAGGAGAAAAGCAGAAATAGTATCACAAACTACAATCCGAAACAAAATTTTCCAGATGCCAAAACGCAACACAGTCTGAAACTTGATAAATCCCTCAGTATTTTTTCTGACAGCCAGAACCTCATGTGGGGAGTGTTTACTATTTCGGTTTTTCCCCGTCATCCCAGGAAAGGACTAGAGGTTATTACAAGGGTATTCTGTTTTTGTTTTTAGTATACGACTTTCTAAAAATGCCAACTCAGAAAGCGCTTCAAGACACTGGCTTCTAGATGATGGCTAAAAACAGAAGCAATTTCCCACAGAGGAGTTTATGGACCTTAGAAACAGAATTCAGGGCTTTATCTCTGTAAGACTGTGTTAATGTTTGTTTAGGAAGGGTGGCAACCACACTGATACTCACTGTAATAAAGTGAGGGAAAGTAAACTGAAAAGCAGAGGAAGGGCCAGGAACACCGAGGGGACGCGCTGAGTCGCGCTTACCTTCCTGTGTGCTATCAGGAGGCAGTTGGAATGCTCGTGCTCACACGCGATCTCATAGTCCGGGGTCAGACCCACCAACTCGCGGACAAAGCGGACGACTTCCTCGTGCCAGGGTACATTGGCCATGGTCAGGCTGCTTGCTGAACTTTCTCCGCAGTAGGTGACACCCTGCGGGAACATCACAACAGTCAGGGATGGGAACAGAGCCGCTTGAATTCAGAGCCATCAAGGTCATCTCATCCAATGCAACCCAACCCATATATTTTTTTCAATTCAAATCTTTATTGGTACATTATATATACACATCATGAGTGCACTCAACAATGAGAATTTGTACCAGTAAATGACACAACTTAATTCTCATTTTTTCTCATGCACTTACCCACCCTACAACCCCCACCCCTTCCATACATAAGCTTTGTTTCCTTTCTTTTTTATTATCATCTCATTATTTTACCCCTTGTTATTTACCCTTACATTCCATTTCCCTTTGAATATTTTTTTATTTCACAGTATTTTAAAATGTGAAGCTGACAGGTAAGATTGCTGAGGAGACCACATGAGGGGTTCGCGAGCCACAGCCGCAGGGGAGCCGGGCCGGTGAGCTCCCGTGCTGTGTGCCGTGTGACCCCCCACTGCCACCTACACATCTCTCCACGCAGTTATCCGTCCATGCGAGGATTAATTCTAAAGGATTTACAATCCCCTCGTACAGTGACGACGAACCCTTTAGACACTTCAGTGATACAGCCAGCCAGCCTCGGCACACAGCCCATAGGTCTGCCACCACTGCCCAGTACGCAACAGTGAATGAATACATTCTCTAGTATAACAGAGATGGAGGCTGTCACCCTTTGGACGACCATAAAAATTCACTGACCAACTGAATCACTAGGAAAATGAGGTGAGCTGCCATTCCCTAGTACAAGTGAGATTGAAACTGTTGCACTTTTTACGCCTTTTCTGTAAAGGGCCAAACAGGAATTCCTTTGAGATTATTCTTTAGGGAGACCACTTCCTGATGCACTTTGAACAGGAATATATACATAAACAAAGACTATTCTTACAGACGCTACCAACACCTACACTTCTCCCGCCAATACAGGGATTCCTAAAATCAATCCACAGCAAGATAAGCCAACTTCTACTCTTCGGAACGCTGCCTGGCAGCCTAGGCGAATCTCAAAAGTTTTGTAAGTAGTTCTCTGATCCATAAATGACATAAGGATACAAGAATGATTTCCTGATAACAAAGGAGATCTTAAATCTGCAACCAACCTCTTCAGATACCCCCAAATCAAATTTTCTTGACAAGTGCCTTGACTGTTTCTAGATAGTTCAAAATTAAACAAAAAGGAACACACAAGACTCACACAGTCTCTCTGCCCTCTCACACACAGACAGACAGACAGGAAGAGGTAGAATGGAATTACATTTTAAACACTCACAAATGAGCGCTGCAGAGTGACCCTGGCCCACAGATGGCAGAGTGGGGACTTGGCCGAAGACTCCGATGAGCTCTGCGGAATGAGCAGCTCCAGATGGCTGTTCAAAAAGATGGCTGGTGTGCGAGGCCAAGAGGGACTCTGCTGCATATAAACTACCCATAGCCAGCTTAATTACAATAAACAAGAAAACCTTCTCTATTTGCTCACTGATTTGCAGAATTCATTAAACTGCGTTTTAGGTGAATTCTTTAAAAAGCAAGTTCAAAATATGATTATATAATAAAGTATTGCTGAGAAACAGCTAAGCTCACCCAAATGCATAAGAAAATACAAAACGGTTTATTGATAGGTCATATAATGCACTTAGCTTCAATTTAAATACCACTTATGTTATGTGAATTATACAAACAATCATGTACATAGCTATTTCAAAGGAATTTATTTTTTAATATTTAAAAAGTTCACGGAAGCTAAGAGATTTCACATGAGATTGTGCAGTCATGACAAGGACTCTTGAAAATATTTTAATACTTTATTATTCCACAATAATAAATCATGAAACATTAAGAGAGATTCGGTTTGGAAACAGTATAAGAAAATGAATGCCACGGCTCACTGCTATGCTTTCACAGACCACTTCTCCTGACAGAATCCGAGGCTTTATAATTCATAAGCCCCTTCCACACAGAAGTGTTCCTCTTACTCAGTCAAAGCGCTCTGAGGTAAGCCACACCTCAGCTGGCTCTTCTTTGTGTCGTAACAAAAATGCTCTGGACAGAAAATGACCTCGAGGTGCTGAGCAACTCTCAGTCTGGGGCCTCCCCACTGGCCGTGTCTCCCCAGCCTCCGCTCTAGTCTGCTGACCACTCTGCTCTGACTTTGCTCCTCAGCATGGCTGGCCCTGGATCACTGAAAACCGCTTCACTTTCCCAAGGTTTCGGTGTCTGCTGCCGGCCTGCCTTCTCCCCATGCATCTCTCGCATCGAGGTCTGCCCCTCAGCTGGGACTCGAGGCACACAGAGGCTGCAGCAAGGCGCAGGAGGAACAGTGGCTCATGAGGGATCTACAGGCAGAGGAGGGACAAGTGGACCCAAAGGCAACTGTGGAGAACAGGCCCGGGACGCACCTCCCACACCCTGGCACCTGTGACAGGTGACTCTGGGATGCATCTCACTGCTCTAGGACAGAGGAGCCATGAATGCTCAGCTTCACCGGCTTCGTGGGAAGTCTGCCTTGGGATTCGTGTTCCGTGTGAAGAGCAGTATTTCCACAGCTGACTAGTTGGTGTTCCTCCTTAAACTGACTGACTGATGTCAAGAGATTCCTAATACCGTTTTTGTCCCTATCACTGGATGACTAAAGAGACACTCACTTCATGAAATACTTTTAGGCAGCATCACTCCTTTAACCCAAAAAGGCTTCACTGAGTCCCTCCTCAGCACAGCCCTTCTTCACCCTCCTCTGTGGCCTCCTAATCAGGACCCTCGCGCCCTTGTTCACCCCACACCCACATATGTCTCAGAGCCCGGCTGCCCCATCATCCGGGAACCTTGCCCTCCAGGCCGCGTCTCATCCCGTGGGCTGGCACCAGGTAACCAGGTAACCAGGTGAGGTGAGACCACACTCGAGCTCCGCCCCACCCAGCCTGCACTCAGCGCCCTGAGATCAAGCCCCACGTTTCTGCCGCAACCTCCGGCGCTCTTCTCACACCCACTGTATTCATAGGGTTTGGGGTTTCCCCTGCTCCTTCCCGTGTGGACACAGCAGCAAGGCTCCTTCCCGTGTGGACACAGCAGCAAGGCTCCTTCCCGTGTGGACACAGCAGCAAGGCTCCTTCCCCGTGTGGAGACACAGCAGCAAGGCTCCTTCCCGTGTGGAGACAGAGGCTGGGCCAAGCTAGGACAATGGCCCTGCAGGCGCGGGAGACAGACACTGAGCCCGCAGACAGGCACGGCTAAGAAAGCAGGTGAAATCACTTGACAACAAATCATTACCAAGCACTTGGCGTTCTCAGGGTGCAACGTGAGGCAGAGAATCAATGACATTATTTTCCTGACAAAGGGATAGTGTTATTAAAGTTTTCCGTAAAGCAGATGTTTGTAATATAAAACACATCTTCACAAACAAGCAAACAAATGACAGCTAAGAGTCCCAGGGTAGCAAAGGAAGCCCTACTTAAGCCTAATGAAGCTAAAATACACGTTAATTTACAGGGAATATAACAAAAATGGTTTATTTGACTGGCATGGAAAGAAAAGAAGAAATCAATAGAATAAAGAAATAGCTTCTTTTGATTTAGTCTCAGTAAGTGTGCCTAATGGAAAGTGATCTCAACATTTACTGCACACAGGAATAGGCTACTCCAACTCTCAAAAGAAATCTCTTAAACAGATCCTATTATTCTTATTCTTGAATTGTAGTACTGAGAAAATGTAGGCTCAAGGAAATTAAGTAATCTGCCTCAGGCCACAACCCTGGGTCGTCGGAACTGCTCCTCCCTCTGAGACTGTGGGCCGTGCAGAGACCATCATGGAGCCCAGGACCCACGTCCACACGGGCGGGCGAGGGAACGGTGAGTACCGCCCCGACACGGACAACCGAGGGTGTTACTACCGCGACTTACACAGCCAGTGCTACGGCAATTCTTTTCCTTTAAGCTCACAAATATGATGAAAAGAGAAAGCGAGCAGAAGATGAGAAAGGGACGACAGAATTTCCTATCGAGCTCCGAATCCCACCATTAAGCTAAGTTAGAGCTGGAAGACAGAATGACAAAAAGGCCGAGCAGACACTGTGCGGGGCGCCTGGGGTATATTCACTGAGCTATTTCCGAACACACACGTTATGTTTCTATTTAAATAATAAAAAGCAGCCCACGTGAAACGCACACAAGACCGTAACGGCATCATGTGCTCCTGTGGGGAGCCCTGGGTACATCAGCAGCCCTGGACGACTCGTATTATTAATCACACATCTTGAGGTCACTTATATAACCTCAAGATACTACTGAATTTGGACTTGAGATCCCTCTGTGATTCAGATGGGGCCGGGGGAGACTTCTCACTTTTTACCAAAAGCGCAGGTAAGGAACCAGCCTTCCGAGTGCTAGTCTAGGTAGTGGGTGCCCTGTCACTGAAGGTTCCTGTAAGCCAGGAACCTGCGGAACCTGCGGGACCTGCGGACGACGGGGCAGTCTCCTTCTTCCGCCCTCACAGTCTCCTTCTACTCCTGAGAGAGCAGCTGCTCTCAAAGTGCATTTTCCCAGCATATTCAATTCTATGTGTTTATCCCTGGACAGACTTCAGGTTATCGCAGTCTGCCATATTACTAGTTCTCATCAGATGTGCTTTTTTTTTGAAAGACTTATTACTCTTTAAACACTTCCATTTTAGAGAGATTTAAACTTAAATCAGCTAAGAGAAACATGAATTTTACACATACGCACTTTCATTCTGTTAAGCAGGAAAACGTAACTTCTCCACTCACTGATTTCAACTCTTCACACTGGAACCCAGGAAAGCTCCACCACCGAGCTGTATCCCCAGCTCCACTTTGGTCTTTTAAATTATAGAAGTAATATGTGCTCGTTATACTTATTGATAAATACAGAATTATAAAAACTAAAATCGGTAAGTCGTCTTTCCTTCCCTTTCTCCCAAACAGAATAGTATTAGCACATACAACACGATCAGCAATTAGATCTATTTCCATACTTCCCTATATATTTATGAACATACGTGGTTAAAAATATAATCACGCACATTATTCTATAACTTGCCTTTTTTCCTTTTTGGAGACAGGATCTCGCTTTGTAGTTCAGGCTGGTCCTGAACTCAGGCTCCAACTCAGCAATCCTCCTGCCTCTGCCTCCGAGTGCTGGGATTACAGGTGTGAGCCACCACGCCCGGCACTGTGCTATGTGGTACTGATTGCTGGTGGGCGAGGGTCACCATGCTTGGCATTGTTGTATGTGGTTAGTGGGGATCAAATCTGGGCTCTTACGCTTGGAAGGTAGGCACCAGAACCACTGAACTAAATCCCCGGCCCTGTAACTCGTCTTTTGGTGGTACATGACATCGCTTTTGCTGCTTCACTTCAAAAGGCAAACACTTTGTTAATCGGTAGACGGACGAGAAGTGAGTCAACCAGCACATACTCTAACCCTAGACAGACCAGGCAACTGACAACGCAGCACATTTCCACCCAGGGTCTTCTGCGAAAGTTGGGCTGTTCATGACCAAGCTTTCCCCTGACGCAACACAGACTGTTATCTATTACTCTGCATTTCACTAGTAAGAACCCTTCAAACTGTGTTCTGATTACACACTCTTCTAAGAATTTTCAATTATTAAATCTCTCAAAATAGCTCATTTTACTTCTGTAGATTTTGCCTATTCAATAAGATATTAATCTCTTAAATAGCCTGCCCGTACCAATTATTTTTATCTCCAGACATTTAACAAGAGCTGGCACATGAAGAGGGCTTACAGATATTGTTGGGGCAAAGCTCTGTTTTTATAACATCTCCGATATGGACAACAGCTATTTCCCAGTAATGTTAACAGGCTGCCAAACAGGGGAAAAAAATCCCACCAGAGAATGACCCTGTTTAGAAAATAACTATCTTCCTTCAAAACATATTTACTTTCTAATTATAAAATATCTTTCCACTGTAGAAAACAGAGAGAGAAAGAGAGAGAGAGTCAGAGAGAGAGATGGATGCAGGTGAAGAAAGAAGAAAGAAAAAAGGTGGCAGAGCCATGAGCCAAGTTGCTTTATAATAACAGAGGTTTTACTGCAACATAATTTGAGGAGGCCTCTTTAATAGCTAAATCATAAATTAAAAGACCACTAATCTCTGCTGCTGGCACGGTATTCTTAAACTGGGATATATATTTTGAGATGTAGTTTGTATCTCTGCATCATTAAACCTCCGGCCAAGAATAACCATTTGAAATTAACAGCAATTTCAAGAGAAAAGTCTCCGGTTGGCCAGGGATAACCACACACCAGAGGGTCCTGTCTCACCAGCCCGGCCCCCTGCCTCGGGAGCACAGCCCGGAACCCGAGTGTCAACTCTGCGGCCCTTCTCTGGCCTCATAGAGCACTGGCAAAAACTGCCCAGGAAAGTCCAGCTGTCCTTTAGAGCAGGTACACTGTCCTGTCACCTGCCCACTGTGTGGAACCCCGGCCACGTTCCCTCCACAGTCCTGCCTTACCCCAAGCCCCACGCTTGTGCAGCCTGCAGCCTGATGGAACCTACACCTGAAAATAAAAAGACAAATCTAATGTGGTGAGCAGGGTTCACTTAAAATTTCTCCCCAACTTGTCCCCGTTTTCTCCATCTCCAGGCACAGTCCCACCTTCCACACGATTCAGCCAAAGCCAGATGCCTGTCCTGGTCTCTCTGGTCTTCCGGCCTATTGATGGTATCTACCAAGGCATCCTGCTGTGCCACTACCAGAACCCACACGAAATGTGCCCTCTGCTCTCTTATCTACGCCAGCCTCTGCTGGGATCCCGACTTATGGGCCTGCCAGCCACTACTGCCCTCTGCTGTCCACTCAGGATGCAGCAGCAAGGGGCCCCTCAAGTTCCATCACCTTGCCCCCGGCCCTCAAGCTATTTTAAAAGCTTGTCATATTCTGGTACAAACTCTCAATGTTGAATGTGATGATGATGTGTATTCATCATGTACCAATAAAGATTTGAATTTTTAAAAAAAGCTGACTGCTAAACTGAGCTTAAAATCGAGGCCCAAATCTTTGTCTGAGAAAAGCCTAGAAAAGCAGCCCTGCCTGCATCTCCGCACAACATATGCACTCACCTCTGACCCAGAAGTGCACTCTGAGAAATCCTTCCCGAACACAGTGGCAAAATAAAAAGGAGACGAGGGGATGTTACTAGCGTGGCCAAGGGACTGTTCTCCGGATCTGCACAGCCTGAGTCAGGGGCTGACTCTCCTCGCACTGCTCCAACTACCAACCCCCTGGGAAGGGCCAGGGCAAGCGGTCAGCAGTCCGGACACCCACACAAGAGCCTGCCCCGTAAATCATTCATCTCCACCACTTCGGCTGTTCCCTCCTCACCCTCCACTGATAGATACGTTTTCTTTGAGGAAATAAAGAGGGAGTATGAAGGGAAGAGGAGCTGAGGGACTAAAAGAAATTTAAGAAAGAGTGTAATGTATGTCCCCCATTTGGGTCCTGATTCAAAAAATACAGTTAAATAAATAGCACTAGATTTATGCAATAAAAATTGTTTCTAGAATGAAAGAAATGTGTAAAATTTGAAACTTCTGTATTCCGATAATGAAGGTGGCAGCCGTGAGCCTCGTCGTTTGAGTCTTTGAGAGAAACAGGCTGGCACGGCTGCGGACAGACAAGCTGGGTAAGAGCAGGAAACAGCAACTGAGCAGGGACACAGACAAAAGCCGCACACACCACTCTGACCCCACGTCCGGGGGGCCGGTGGGGGGGCTCTGGTCACACCAGGTAACCACTGAAGCTAAGTGATGATGGACGGATGGGAGATCATCAGGCCGTCCGTCTACTGCTGTCAAATGCTTCAATTTCTTCACAAAGTTTATGTAAAGGTCAACCAGTTACTCACTGCAACACTTTTCTCAGCTTAACGTCACTCTGTAAAATTACTCATTTTGTGTTGTCTATCTCTGACTAAAATATAAGCTAAGAGCGAAAGCTTAATCTTCTTTACTGCTGTTATCCCCAATGCCTAGAACAGCGCCAGGTTCTCAATATTGCCAAATAAATAGGAAAATTACATCCCTGGGAGCCGCTTTAGGGGTCTGGGGTTGGGTCTGATGGGGGAGGGGAGATCCTGGAGGCCGGGTCGAGGTCTTCGCACACGCCTGGCTCAGCACGTGGCCAGGCTGGGTCATGTGAACCTCCTGCTTCGGCCTCCCAAGGTGCTGGGCTGACCGGTGTGCACCCCCACATCTGGCTTCCTTTATGAGTGTGAAAGCGTTCAACTGCATCACAGACATCCTGGCCTAGCAGCAGGGCTCACCTTCACTTCAATGAAGTCAGGACACCCCAGGGACACGAGCTCGGCGTAGGCCTGGAGTTCATCCACATTCCAGGACTTCACAAGTGTCAATCTGTAGACAGTGCGCTGCGGCTGAAACGAAAGAAAGGTCAACATTTTGGAAGCTCAGTAGACGTCACCTGTTAAGGAAACTCTCAAACTTTCTCAAAACACAGAGCACGCAGATCAAGTGAACCCCCGTAGGAACTTAGATAAAGTAAAGTCACATTTGAGGGACAGATAAAAAAAACACGCTGACGTCTAACAGGGCTCTCGTGCGCCTCGGTGAAGGCACAGATGTGAGAAGGTGCCTTCTCTGTCCCTCGTAACAGCTAACACATACACCCGCGTTCAGGAGGAAGCAGCAAATTGACAGAATGGTTTGAGGCTGTGAGGAAATTAATTCCAATAACCTGCAGGCTTTTGGGTAATGATCACTCAAACTGCTAATGACAAGAATTATCACTTTTCTTTTCCTGCTTTCTTGTTATTTAATAACCTTTGGCTGTTTACTCATTCATTCACAGAGAAGGCACATTCGGACCTGTCCATGCCCCTCTTTGTTTACAGTGTCACCAAGAAGTGCTTGCTTTCTGAAGAGCTTACACCCCTTGACTCTGGCCTCCCTCTGGAAAGAAAGGAGTAAACACACAAAGACTTACTGAAAAAGTTCTCACAACAAAATGATTGACAGCGTAATACCTGAAATAAGGCCCTGCCCTGGGGCGGAGGCAGGGAGTGGCAAAGGTGATGAGAGGAGGCGCCCTGTCCGCACCCTCCCAAGCAAGTAGCAGGCCCAAAATAATGGAGTACTAGTAAGGCAGAGGGAAAAGACTCCGATCTCTTTACTACTGTCTGTATTTTTGTTTGTTTGCAGTAACTACTCAGAGTTGAACACAGGGCCTACACACTAAACTATATCCTTGGCCCATTTTATTTTTTATTTTGAGACAAGTTCTCACTAAATTCCTAAATTGCCCAGGCTGGACTTAAACCTGTGACTTTCCTGCCTCAGCCTCACAGGAGGGTAGGATTTCAGGCCTTTGTCACCATGCCTGGCTTGTATATGTTTAAAATCATCCGTAGTTAATTTTAAAAAAAGAAGAAAGAAAAGAAGCATTTGAGATTTTTTTAATGAAGAAAAAAAACCCTGAGATCTTTAATGAAAAACGTTCAGTGGATACATCAGATCCTTGAGTTATGACCGGCCTGACATACAAACAACATGGGTTATAACCAGAATTCTAGCTTTAACTTAGGACTAAAGTTTTGAATTATGACCTAAATGCCAGCCACTTGTGCTTCCAGATGGTCTCAGACACAGATTTAAACTAAGTGTTCGGAAAGGAGCATTACCACATCTTTTTTTGGGTGGGGTTGAGAAATTCTGGGCTACTGTCTCTTGGAAGACTCTGAGCTCTAAGAGACTTTGAAGGTTGTTCAGAGGAGCCTGAGCCTTCAAACGACCAACTTGAGTTGCAATCTGCCCTCATGAAAGAACTGAGTTTACAAGTCAGACATCCACTGGATATCAGAAAAGAGTGGAAATGCATTACAGAATGCAAGAAAAGAGAGATCTTCTGGGCTCCCTTTACACAGCTAGAACTCTTCCAATGCTAAATTAAAAAACAAAAAAGCCAAAAGAAGAAAACTGCAGACCAACCTCACTCATATATGAAAAATCTCAGAGAAGATTAGTAGGTAAAATTTGGCACAATGCTAAAAGTCCTAAGAATGATTCAATATGGGGTGATAGACATGGTAACAATTCATCACGCTAATCATTCAACACAGAAAAACCATCATCTTCCTAGATATCCAAAGGCATTTGACACAGAGTTCAAAAGCCACCCCTGATTTTAAAATAAAGACAAGTCAAAAATCACTTGGTAAATTCAAACATTAACAAAATATATATCTTAAGGTAAAGAAAAACATTTTCTAGTCAATAGTCCAGAAAATTCACAGTGGTCGGAAAAAAAAGGCAGTTAGAAAACAGAAGACCATTCACTGTATTATTTTTTTATTTTAACACTTTCTACAAGTTGTACTCTAAGCAAGAAGACCAGGACAAGAATTACTGATAAGCATAGGAAAAAAAAAAAAAAAAAGATGAATTGTAAATAGTACAATTGGCTTCTTGAAAACACCATCAACTAAAAAATTAGATTAGGAGAAAAGTTATCAAATGGTTAAAATGGATGTGAATTAAGCACAGTGACTCCCAAGCCACACGCTAGGTATCATTTCTCTTTTTCTCCATTTCTACCTATGTAAAAGGAGGGATTTTACACAGGATTACAAGTGTTAATCCACGCAGCACTTAGAATCAATGTGGACGGCAGTAAATCACACCAAGGAGCAGCTACTACATGCCAGCTACAATCGATCACAAAATGCAAGGCAAAGAATATTCCACTTAAAATTATAAAACACATCTATTAAAACCTAGTGATTAATCTAGGAAATAATGTGCACTACAGTAAATACAATAAATTTTTCTGACAGATGTAAACAAAAGCTCACCTACATGGAGAGCCAGGATGGATTTATAAATAGAATGTCATCCTGAGAGGGGCTGGACAATTCCTTGGCAAAAGTAAACTGGCAGTGACACTAATAACAAAAACAAGAGCAGGAGTTAGCAATCAGCACTCACGGTGCGGATGTGACTATGGTCCTCTCTTCCCAAAAAGAGGTGCTCAGGGAGTTGCCCAGAGCCCCGCAGCTGAGATACCAATCCACATGGGGGGACCCAGAACAGCCTCTCTCACTCTGCAAACCATGCAAAGCTGTGAGAAGAGACACGCAAAGCAATGGCACCGCAGGAGCGTGCAGCTCAGGTGATGATTGTGAAGCACCCATTACCAGAGCCCCGCGCCTACAACCAGGTCCACGCCTTTATCTAAAGACAGTGGGCTTGATTTGAGTACTATAGAGTTTGCATTTTTTTTGCCTGTGTTTAAAAATTATATAAATAGGATCATATATTCCACTGTATCTGGATTCTGCCAACAGGGTCTTCATAAAATTCACCCATGTTGCCACATGCTGGAGTTTGTCATTTTATTAGTATTCCACTGAGCAACAATATAACAATTTATTCAACCATTCTCTGGTGGTAGACATCTGGATTATTTCCATATTTCAGCTATTACCAAAAAAAACTGCTGTTATCTGTAGACAAACTCTGCTGCTAGAGTTTAGTTCTGCTTGCTCAAGGAAATTACATAAAATGCTATTGTGACATATATTCAGATAATGGTACTACAGACTATCCCCGGGGCCTTTGCACTGCGCTATCCTAGCCTTTGCTTAATTTTATTTTTTCTTTTTTTGAGACAGGGTCTCGCTTTCTAGTTCAGGCTGGCCCTGAGCTCAGCCTCCAGCTCACATCACAGCAATCCTCCTGCCTCTGCCTCCGGAGTGCTAGGATTACAGGCGTGAGCCACCACGCCCGGCACTGTGGTATATGGTACTGGTTGCTGCTGGGGTGAGTCTCCACGCCCAGTATTGTATATGGTTACCGGGGAATTGAACCCCGGTCCTTGTGCTTGCAAGACAGGTGCCCGAACCACTGAGCTAAGTCCCCGGCCCCTGCTTAATTTTATTTTTGAGGCAGGCGCTTGCTAAGAGAAATCACTAAGTTGCCCAGGATGGGTTTGAACTTATGGTTTGCCTACCTTGGCCTCCATGAGAGCCAGGATTACACACATGTGCCATCTCGCCCAGCTTGTGAAGTATATTCTTCTGTGCCGGGCCTCTACTGATGAACTGGATGTTTGTAAGAGACACTCGTGCCATTATTCTATTGCACGAGTGCAGAGTGTCTGGGCCAGGACTAAGGACAGGAATGCGGGATCACAGGATGCGCACACACTCAGTTTCAGCAGGTGCCTCAGACTGATTTCCAGAGTGACTTTCTCACCCTTGCAACTGCGCTACACTAGAGTTCTAGCTGTTTCTCATCTTCGACATTGCATGGTTTTGATCTTCATAGTTTAGCCAATCTGTGTTCCTTCACTATGACTTGCCTGATTATCCACAAAGCTGAGTATGAAGACACTCAAATGGCTCTGGCTATTTGCGTTTCTAACCCGAACCCTGACAAGTTCTAGCACCTATGATATTAAGTATCTGTCTTTCCCTGCTGATTCATAACAAATCTGCTGTGTTTTCTAGCTAGACAAGCTCTGTCATATGGGTATTATGAATATTTTCATCTGCCTTGTGGCTTTCTTTTCACACTGTCTTCTACAATTCCTAATTTTAGTACATTCTAATGTATTGTTCTTTTCTTTCATGATTAGTGCTTGTGTCTGTTTAAAGAATCCTTCCATATATCAAGAATATATTCTTTTCTATAAAATGTTGTCAATCTGTCTTTTGCATCTGTGTGGGGGGGTGTTAGGAGGTCAAACATTTTCATGCAGTATTCCACTGTTATAAATACAATCAAGTCTGTGTACGGGAGGTCCTACTTCAGTCTTGTTTTATTTTCCTATTCTGTCCACTGATTCAACTGTTTATCTTTTTTTTTTTAGGTTTTTGGAGACAGGGTCTCGCTTTGTGGTTCAGGCTGGCCCTGAGCTCAGCCTCCACCTCACATCACAATCCTCCTGCCCCTGCCTCCCGAGTGCTGGGATTACAGGCGTGAGCCACCACGCCCGGCACTGTGGTATGTGGTACTAGTTGCTGCTGGGTGTGGGTTTCCACACCCAGTATTGTTATGTGGTTACCGGGGAATCGAACCCGGGTCCTTGCGCTTGCGAGACAGGCGCCGGAACCACTGAGCTAACTCCCCGGCCCTCAACTGTTTATCTTTGTCCTAGTGTCACACTGCTTGCTAATAAAACTTGATGTCCAGCAAAAATGGTGGTTCTCAAACAGAGGCGATTCTGGACCACAGGGACAAAGTGTTACAGTTCTCCACTTTCAACACATAGATTATTCAGATGGTAACATCTTCAGAGTATTTCTGCTTTTCACAAGTGGGGGGGGGTGCTACTGACACCTAGTGGGTAGAGGCCACACTGCTCCTGAACATCTTACACCCGCACAGCAGTTCTTCCAAACCTTCCTCCACAGGCGCATTCAATCCCCAAGCTGAGACAGTTGGTAAAGCAAGGCTTACCCTGTCCTTTTGCAAGACAATCTTGGCGCTCTGCCTATCTAGCCATTTCAGAATCAGCTTATGAACTTCCACAAACATGCAGAATGAGCTTTGTGATTTTCACCGAGGTGGCACTGATTTTATAATCCAGCATTTCCCAGTAGACTATAAGGTGAACCAAAAATGTAAACCATGCATGTAATTTTAAATTTGCTAGGGGTCATACTGAAAGATTAAAACATTGACAGGGAAAATTAATTTTAACTTAATATATCCAAATGTTATCACATTCAAAAGGGCTCAGTATTTTCAAATGATCAGGAAATCTGACATTTCTTCCATACTAGGTCTGTGAATTGTAACGAGCATCTTCCACATATACCACAGCTCTACTCAGAGTAATCATGTGGTGAGCACTAAATCAGCCACAGAAGTTTGTGCATACCGTGACTGAATACACCCAGTTAGTGCAGAACTAATACTGTTATAATCTGGACTCTCCCAAAACAATGTCTTTATGTAGAGTCTTTACATTTTCTTTCCAGAATATTTTGTAGTGTTCTGTGTAGAGGTGTCAAATTTCTCTCCACAGATTTGCGACCAGGTAATGTATTTGTGGTACTACATATGGTGTCTTATTTTTCCTCTTTTAATTAACTTATATATAATTTTAGACATACAGAAATGCTGCTAGTTTCTAAAATTACCTCAATACCCCATGACCTTTTAAGATGTAGGTATTAATTACAACAACTTACTTTACAGATTATGGGAGGATTATCTACTTATGTATGCAGGTTAAGCATTTCTAATCCAGAAACCTGAAATCCAAAATCTGACCCTTTCTGAGCATCCACATAATAGAAGTGGAACATTCCACACTTGACTATCAAAACAGACATAATGTTCTATCCAAGGGCCTCTGGGGCGCATACGAAGATGCACAGGAAACATAACTTTGTGTTTAGAGTTGGGTCCGATCCTCAAGACTTCTTCTCATTGTGTAGACACAATTACTCCAAAATCTGGACACTTCCAGTTCCAAACACTTTGCTCAAGGACACCCAACCTGCATGTGAGTGACGGTGGCACACCCCTCTACTCCTCATCACAGCTCTGTGCTTCCTTCTCTTCTCTTCCCATGCTACCCAGGTGGGGCTTCGCATTCCAGATTAACACAACTGGTAACAGTGAGGGTCCCACTTCCATCCTGGACAGTAAGGCTTTAAATGTTTATTCATGAAGTATAAGCTTCTGAGAAATCAGTGTCAGTTTAGGGAGACTCTTTCTAGCCTTATTGTATTACAAGGTTTTAATCATAGATAGATGCTGAATTCTATCAAATTCTTTTCCAATATGCATTCACCTTATTACACCAACTTTCTCCTGTCGTTATGTCAATTTGTTAATATCAAAATTTTCATTTTTAACATAAAGCCCATTTGTCATTGTTTTACATACCATTGTCCTTAGACTGATTAAATTTTCAGTGTTTACTCCTATGTTTACAAGTAAGAATCGCTCATTTCTAATTCAAGCCAGAGTTTAGTCTTATGGTTATTTTGAACTATCAAAATGAGGTGGAATGCTATGCCTTTCTGAAAGAGCTGTGTACGGTTGGGATCAGTTCCTTTAAACACAGCTGGTCAGTCAGGTGTGGTGGCTTATGCCTGTAATCCCAGCACTCTGGAGGCAGAGGCAGGAGGACTGTCGAGAGTTTGAGGCCAGCCTGGAGCTACATAGTGAGCTCAGGGCCAGCCTGAACTACAAAAGTGAGACCTTGTCTCTTAAAAAAAATAATAAAAATTACAATGGCTGGTCAGTTCAACAATGAAACCATCTAAGCGTACAGAATTCTTTGGGCAATTTTTGAAAATACCAAACTCAATTTCTTTCAGTAATTATAAAACTTCAGGTAATTTCTTATTTGAATTTTTTCCTAGTTTTTTCCAAAGACTGTCCCTTTAAATTCCCAATTTTACAGGCACAAAGATATTCAAAATATTCTCTCATCTTTTTAAGCATATGGGATCTATAAGGATGGTCCTTTTTCATTGCCAATACTACTTACTTATATCTTCTCTCATTCTATTTATTGGTCTTGCCACTTACCAGTTTTATGTCTCTCCAAAGAGCCAACCTTTGGCTTTTGTAATCATTTCTATTTTATGGAGTTTTTAAAGTTTCATTAATTTGTGCTCTTAGTTTTCATTTCCTCCCAAATACTTCCTTGTATTTAATTTGCTACTCTTTCCTAATTAATATGGTTAGTTTGTTGATTTCTAGCTTTTGTTCTCTCCTAAAATAAGTCCTTTGTCTTTCAAAATGTTTATTTCTGCTTCATTCTTGAAGACTGTCCTGGGAATGAAATTCTAGATGAGCAGCCAGCCACTGGAAGACTTGGGTTCTTTGAAGCTCCCTGGTTTATTATGCCTCCAGTCATTTGTACTGTAAAATTAACCATATTGTCCTCGGGATACTTCTTTCTATCTGCTTTAACAATGTCCTTAAAATAGTCTGTTTTTATTTATTGTTTAGTTTTCTTCAGTGTGTTTGTATTGCTCAAAACTTCTACAATGCATAAAATATTTATATTAGGGAAAACAATGCTAGGTAAAAATGTAAAAGTTAATCTGATAAACGTCATATATTCAAGACATCCTGTGAACACAGAGGAGGGGATTTTAACTAAAATAAGGCTTCAAAGAGCATAATTACCAGCATCTTATTCATCACAGTAAAAGACAAGCCGTATATGATCAATCGTCTAATTTTCCACTAAAATATTCCCAGAAAATCCCCTGGAAGACAAGGTGGTGGAGTGCTCCCCACCGTCTGCGTGGAGTCCTCCACAGGTTTTCCATCACTATCCTCAGAGCTGGAGAACGACGGCTAGAGAACACTCACTGAAAATGATACTTATGTTGAACTGAGAATAATTTTAAAACAGACTTTATACAATTTTTTTAAAATATCCTTTAGCTGTTATGAGTTAAACAATCTCAGGAAAATTTAATTTTTAAAAAATATTTTATTTACGGGCCGGGGAGTTAGCCCAGTGGTTCCGGCGCCTGTCTTGCAAGCGCAAGGGCCCGGGTTCGATTCCCCGGTAACCACATAACAATACTGGGTGTGGAGACTCACGCCCAGCAGCAACCAGTACCACATACCACAGTGCCAGGCGTGGTGGCTCACGCCTATAATCCCAGCACTCGGGAGGCAGAGGCAGGAGGATTGCTGTGATGTGAGTTTGAGGCTGAGCTCAGGGCCAGCCTGAACCACAAAGCGAGACCCTGTCTCAAAAAACCTAAAAAAAAAAAAAAAATTTTATTTATTTTTTTTTAAATTTTGGAGTGCCAGGGATCAAACTCAGGACCTTGTGTTTGCAAGGCAGGCGCAGTACCACCGAGCTAAATCCCCGGACCAAATTAAAATTCCTTAAGTCTCAAATTTTAAGCATGGCTTATTTTAGGATTACACTAAGACAGTTCTGAAACTGTTCATCCCAGATCAAGCTTCCACCATGTAAATTTTGGAAATTTTTGACTATGACCTCATGGACTACCTAAATTTAAAAATTAATGACAAAAAATTAGCCAGGTGCTAATTTCCTTTTAAATTGTGCTTTTCCTTCGATATATCTGGCTCACTAATTAATGGTTATTTTCAACAAAAGTCACAGTGCTTTGTTATCGTACCTTTCTGTCTACAGCATAGTCAAGTTCACAGATGCCAAAGACAAAAAGCCGCACTAGGGAGTGAGTGAAAAGAAAAGCTGTTACAGTTGATTTGATTACACACTTCACATTCGGGGTTTCACTGTGTATGTAGGGAGCTTGGGATAGGATCAGACGATTTAAAGTCTTTAAAATTAGTTAAAGCAATTTCTAGAGTCTAAAGAATAAAACAGTGCTAAACTACAGTTAAGATTAAACTAAATTAATTGGGTATAGTTTTGGTTTGAATGGTGTCAGCTAGAATTTCCTTTGCAAAAGAAATACCTGACATTATTTCAGTCTTTCTTTTTGTTCAAAAATAAAGAGGAACACAACTGAATTGCATTCATTTTAATTAAACTTTTCCATTTAGAGATTTACTTAATAATTATAATTTGCGTGGGTTCCAGACTGGTTAGCACATTGCTGACAGGGACAGGGCTAATGCAATAGTATAAAAATGGAGACTGTGTTAGCATTCAGTTATGAATTAAAAAAAAAAAACAATTAAAAGAAATTGACTGAAAGAGCACAAAGACTTGCCTTGGCTCGTTTCCAATGTTTCAGTCCACGGTCAGATTGCCGCCCTCTTGCTTTGGGTCTGTGGCAAAAACACATTTAGTTGGGACCACAGGGCAAAGGATGCTGCTCACCTTATGGCGGCAGGGAGGCTGAGGCGGGGGCAGGGCTCCCAGTGGCTCCTTCACAGCTCTGTGACCCAACTTCCTCTCCTCGGAACTCACCACTCGGAGGTTCCACCGCCTCGCCTCAGGGCCACATCTGGACACTGAGTCTGTAACACGGGCCTCAGAGGACACGCTCAGCCTGCAGCGGCTCTGCAGACTTGACCCAGGCAGTCCAGCTGCTGGCTCTTCAAACAACGATGTCCGTGGAAAATGCCACCACGTTATCGCCTGTTATTTCACTGGACAGTTCGCAAACACCCCCTCACAGTGGTGGGCGGGAACCAACGAGGGAGGCAGGCGAGAAAGCCAAAGGCGATCCTCCCAACTGCGCAACTGCTATGCGGCAAGACAGCATGATGCTCACTCTAAAACTTAGGTCACGTCTCTGTGACAGATTTTTAATTTGAGTTTTAATATTTTCCTTAGATGGAAGGAATACGTGGACCTAAAGGACACAGGATAAAAATTGAGGTCAAAAGTTCAAAGGCAAACGGAAAATGCTTGTGAAAACGAACTGGGGAGAAATGGTTAAGTGCCAAGTTGAAAGGTGTGATGTAGGATGCAGGAAAAAAGAAAATGGTGTCAGGTGAGGACATTTTTAAGCAATAAGAAGCAAAGAAACTCGTGGGCTCAGAGCCAGCTGGCCAAGCTCAGGCAGCTGCCCATGACTCTGTAAAGCTGGAGAGTAACGGCATCGATAAGCTCACAGTACTGGTACAGAGGTAACTGAGCTAAACAAGTAAAATGGGCCCGGCACGAAGTGAAACACAAGAAATTCTAACCACCACGCACAGCATTAAGGATACACAGTCTCAACCACCAGACACTCGGTACCCCCCTCGGCGCCACCTTCTAGCACAGGGGTGGCGAACCCATGGCACACGGGCCTCAGCGGCCGAGCACTGCACTGGGAGCTCTAATGGGGTTGCCATCCCTGTTTGTGGGTGTGGGTGTGGGTGGAGATGGAGTACACACGGTGTCCACTCCCCTGGACTCACATGCTCTTAGCAGGCACGCAAAACCAGAGCCTGGAATGAGACACACAGCAACAGGGACAGCAGGACAGACTCCAGCAGAAGTGAACCCACTGTTCCTGCCTCTGCACTGACTCAACCAATAAACACCAGGTGGGATAGTGATCAACACGCACGCTGTCAATAAATGAAGTCTGAACTGCTACACACACACACACACACACACACACACACAGAGAGTAAAATAACCCCTCACAGACAACCAATGCTTCTAAATGCAGCAGAACATTTAGCACCATTACAGAAATTAGTCAACTTACTAGATTCTCTAGAAACCATAGCTAGTCTTGAAATGGCTTTAATTGACTAAGTTTTATACTGTTTACAGGGGACAAAACACATGGCTTCAAATAAGAATGAACAAATAAATTCAAATTATAACTCATGATACAACCAAATATCGTATTCTTTTTAGTCAAAGAAGATAAGCAGGAAAATGTTATACTCCCAAAACAAACAAGCTAAGTAACCAACCAAATGGAACTTGGGGAGTACATGTGCCGCTGTGAGCCCCCGGGAGGGAAACTCGCCCCACAGGGAGCCAGTCATAGGAGGAGCCACATTAGGGAGCTTCCGAGCAACAGGAGCAAGATGAGGGAGGAACGAGTACGAAAGGTGAGACTGTGCTGATGGAGCCACAGAGGAGAACCGTGGAGCATGATGAGGAAGAAGTTCCCCGCTGATGGACCTCAGAAAACAGCAAGCCGGAGAATGCTCGCACAGCACTAACCCTTCAGGAAGTCACATGAAATAACCCTGAAAGCACCCAGAGGAAAGAAACCCCTTAGCTACGGCGGGCAACTGTCAGAACTGCACTCATCTTCGCGAAACTGTGCGAACAGAGAAGACTGACAGGAGAAACACCATCACGTAGAATTCTGTACGCTGCGGAATTAGCCATAAAACCAGAAGGAGAAATACTTTCTCACACAGAGACTGAAAGAATTTATCTCCTTATAAGAAACTGTTAAAAGTTCAGAAAAGACTTTTAGAGCTTTTACGTAAATCAGAAAATCAGATCAACATAAAGATAAAAGAAGAATCAGAAAATGAGTCAGGGAAGGTCACATTTTAAATCTCCTTCTCCTTTCTTTCCTTTCCTTCTTCTCTCCTTTAATCATGGGGATGAACCCTAGGCCTTCTCACGGAGCTACAGGTCCCGTCCTTTGAGAGAGGGTCTTGCTAAGCTGCCCGGGCTGGGCTCTTCCGGCTTTGCTTTCCCAGACTGCTGGGATCCTAAGGGCGGTCCATCATGCTCAGCCTATTATTCTTCTTAACTGGCCTAACAGGTAACAGTCTATTCAAAATAATAATTACAACAATGACTTTAGTTACATATGTTTATATGCAGGTATGATTATATATAAATATATATATTTATATCTAAGTGCAATGCATGTTAACAATGATAAAAGGCCAGAGGACTTAGGAATGCTTTGTTATTGTAAGTTATTTGTACTATTCATGAAACAGTGTAATGCTTTTCTGGAAATAATCCTGGATCACCTGTAAATATGTAGTACAAATTCTGGGTAAACCACTAAAAGAAGCAATGAAATCAATGAAATTATCAGCTATTAAAAGACAGAAAACAGAATTGTGCAAAAAGGGTCAAATAAAACTACAAAAGACAAAATATGGATCCAGGGATTTAGCTCAGTGATGCTGAGCTCACAAATACAAAGTTCTGAGTTCGATCCCCAGTACAAAAAAAAAAAAAAAAAAAAAAAAAAAAAAAAAAAAAAAAAAAAAAAAAAAAAAAAAAAAAAAGACAAAATATGAAAGACAACAATAAAAAATCAGAACACACACCAAACACTACATACAGGGATTAATTCAACTATATCAATGGTCACATTAAATGTCAGTAGTCTAAATACACCAATTAGAATACAGACTATCTCTTTACAGGCTCTCTATGAAACCCTATTAAGGTACATACACACTAAAAGAAAACTGATAGAGAAAGACACTCTATACTATGACAACACCAATCAAAAGAAAGCACACGAGCCCTATTAATCTCAGATACAGCAGGCTTCAGAGAAGGAAAGTTATTGGGGGAAAAAAAGAATGTTCCACAATGATAAGGGAGTAAATACTGAAAAAAGGGGAGAACAATCCTTAATGATAGGAGACTAGCAACAGAATGTCGAAATATAGAAAGTAAAAAATGACACAACTGCAGGGAGATGTAAATGAACCAACTCCCAAGTTGCAA